>RDPX01000014.1:3549631-3560341 GCA_003991215.1 Morbakka virulenta | reverse complement strand
CACCTATCTACCCAATTTGAAAATAAATCACTTTTTAGTAATCTTAAACCGTATCCACATGGGACTTCCTTTCTTTCTTCCTTTCCCAGAACATTAACACCTTGTAATACGTTACCACCTGTAATTTTTTTTAATTATTTTTGATGAGCCGCCTACTTTATTTGTTTATAAAAAGCATGTACAGTATTTGTAGCATTATTGCTTGATGATCGAAATATCGTGAAACTATTACTTGCAATCACAGCTCTTATTTTTCGTGTCTTATCTTATCTTATATATATATATATATATATATAATTAAACAAACAATCGAAAATAATAGAGTTCTTCTGCTACCATTTACAGTGCTCGATGGAAATCCAGAGCGAATATACAAGGTAAAAGAGAAAATTCAAAACTTTAAGTTCCATATACAAGTTTTGAGTTTTCTCTTTTACCTTGTATATATATATATATATATCCATCTATCTATCTACCTATCAGTCAAATTATTTTTCTATGCAACCCTTTAAATTGTCCGATGAATAGTTCAATTAAGCGACAATCAATAGTGACCTTGGTCTAAAATTGTTTAACAAGATAAGGTGAACAAAGAGCCACAATATTTCTACAAGGACAAACTAAATAAAACTGCCTAAATACAACGGAGATTTCTATTTTAAAAAATATGAGCCAAAAAGTGAAAAAATTATGAAGTATTTAATAAACATGGGAACGCCCGGAAAAAGAAAAGCAAACATAATTTCAATTTCCAGTTTAAGAATCTGATACACTAAACCAAGCAAACTTTGGGGAAACAGGATTACATCCCATCAACAGATGAATAAATAAAATTGCAGAGTGCTGAATATTTACTAAAATAGAGCCAATGTAAAAACAAGATTAAAAATAACTATTCAAAATACAAATTTTGTTTTTAATTCTACAAATAGGAAGTGTTAAATTTTTTTCATCGTCCTAAGTATTTTGCCTCTGTACAGTCAAAATGCTTTCCTTAACCACCCCAGATACCTATTGTCATCAGTATCGTTATCATTATCATCAAAGTCTTTACTTTCGCCTTCGGGCTCCAGCTTAGACTTAGCATTTGAAAGCGACTAAACAAACCACTTATGGAAAAAGTACAAACGATTTCTGTTATTACTTATTTTCCTAGTGTGACAGCTTCTGAGAGTTTAAAAAAAGTACATACCATAAACCACAACGCAAAAGAAACACAGAGAATCCTCAATTCCTCACTTTAAAAAACAGATCCCAAACAACTTTAACAGGGTACCACTTCCCACAATCCCATTTTCTCATTTTATAATAAACTGGTCCTACCGTAAAACAATTCCCGTACTTGAAATTATTTTACTGTTACCCAAAAATGATGAAATTCGAATGTTTTTCCTAAAAAACATTATTAAAGGGAATATGATGAAAAACCATAGGGTAAAAATTACTTTTAAACTGACACAACAAGCGGACCTGCTTGAACCCAGTGGTAACAAATCTGTACCATTCTTTGCTTCATCCCCCTTTTAAAAACTTGTTCCGAGAAATGTTTTTACACATTCACAGGCATAAATGGAATTGTTTTTTGACTGAGAAAACATGACTTTAAACAACTGCGTCCGTAAAAACGTCTGAGAAACAGCTAACTTATTTACAAAATGCTTCATATGTGTGAGATATCACATGGTCTCTGGACGGATAATACCAAAAAAAACCATGTGGTTAACAAGTGGGCCAATGCAATGGTGACTTTTTGCAAGTTTACATATGGTCAAAATACAAAGGAAAAAAATCCATGGATCTGAAAGAAAACTACTTTTACAAGAAGTGGAGGAAGTGTAATTTAGTCAAATTAATTGTAATTCAGTCAAATTACTTGTAATTCAGTCAAATCACTTGTAAATCAGTCAAATTACTTGTAATTCAGTCAAATTACTTGTAATTCAGTCAAATTACTTGTAATTCAGTCAAATTACTTGTAATTCAGTCAAATTACTTGTAATTCAGTCAAATTACTTGTAGTTCAGTCAAATTACTTATAATTCAGTCAAAAATATGTATGAACTTCCAATTAAAAAAATAATAAAAATCCCATTTCAACTGAAGAAAATAGTGTTGAACAGAGAAGATAATAGACAGTCATTTTTTAATTGATTTGTATTTTACTGCAGCGACTCACTTTACTGTAAATATGTTCACTGCTATTTTTTCTTGCGAATGATTTCTTTAATGCGTTTCTCTTGCACGTCATGTTGTTTTAATTTTAGACAACAAGCCCCGGACAAAAAAAATTCTTATCTTTTAATTTTAGAAAATATCTCCTGCAAAAATTAAATGAAATTTAATAATACCCTCAGGTGTTGATCGGGCAAGTATAGCACACAACAACATAAAACAATACGAATGAAAATTTAATACAAAAGTCCAGTGAAAAGCTTTTCGCCTGCAATCATAAAGACCAATCAATCGGTAAGAAACACAACATACAATTTTTCAGATAATATGGTTTTTTCCCTTTCTTGATCATGTCAATTTCTTCTTTTCGCCTTTTCTTATCTCGGTCTTTTCTGTCTTTAAGCTGCTTCTGTCTGGATTCGTCTTGTTCCTGAGGAAAAGTATATTCAAAGTTGAAGCCGAGGTCTACTAATAAACAACTCCCTTAGGTGTACTTTAGTACAGATACCCAAAGTTATGATCAAGTTGAAAAGTCAACATTTTACAATAGGTTTAGCAAACACTCTAATACATGCTAAAGAAATAAAATTTGCGGGTTTTCATCGGTGAATGCGGAAAATAAGTAATTAACAAACCGGTCTCTATAATACTTAAACTGGTAAACTCGCACAAAAAAAATCGCCGAAAATATACTTTACAATAAGATTTGTACTATTTTACATTCTATTACACAAGGTCAGGCACTGTGCATACATGCAGCATCCTCACGCATAAAAATTTGTAACTACTAGGGATCAATGGGAGGTATTGTTTAAACTTTTCACGTTTTATCGGTTAAGGGCTACTGTGAATGATGCCCAATTAAGAGAAGAAATCGTTTCCGATGAGATTCAAATGCATATCCGCACAGGACTATGGGTTTTCAGTCCAACCTTTTAAGTAGATGGCAGTGAGGCTTTCTGATCTAAATATTGGGTCTACTTTTTAACAACAATTCCAAGCGCTGAGTTTTAATACTTGAATGTATATAAACATTGCTGTCCAAAACACAAGCGCCAATGTGACAACACAGCTTCATTTTACAGGCCATTGCTTCTGTTTCACAGAACTTCTGGCAAACAATCGGTTGCAAAATAAAACTGAAAAAGCAAGTAGAAAAGCAAAGGCAAGTGGAGGAAAAAGAGAAGGTGAAGGCGGAACACATGAAAAATAGGAGAAGGAGAAGGTGGAAAAGAGGAGGAGGAGAATTAAAGGACCATTGAGAAAGTGTGTTACTGAGTGATTTTTTCCTTTGTAGTCGTCCTAATGAATTCTTTGTTTAAATGCTGTCGTCCATTGCCGATGCGTTTTGAGTATCTTCCTGCATCCTGTATTCTACCAGCAGCCTACATCCATTCTTGCAAAAATGCAGTGTCGCCAAAAAACCTCGTACATACCTCATTGACCTGCGAAGTTCAGGAGTGAGTTTTTGATGTGCCTTTCGCAATAACAAAAATCTTAAACAATAAATTATTATGCTTATCAATCCAATTGTTGCTTGTTTATCCATCTGGTCACTACCACAAGTCATAATGCAGGTTCAAAAACACATATTTTTACCTAAAGAAGTTTTTACGATTTTTCTATCAGTATGTGTATGAGTATTGAGGTAGCTTTGGTCCTCTATATCAATACCTGTTTGAGGCGTTTGTAGCACTGTCGGTAAATTTTGTGGAACCTTTCGAACTGCAAAAATTGTTTGACACATTGAATTCAAAATTTCTTGTGCAGTAATAATTTATCCAAAATCCGTAATGCACCAATGTTGCAGTTTTAGTGCTTTTTGGACTTATAGAACAGTAAATAAGTTACGGAAAATAGAATCGGTCGGTCTTAGAGAATATTATTAAGAATAGTAAAAAGAATAAATTCCAGATTCTGTAAGAAAATAATAATATGTCTCTTGATCAGCTCTTGACTCTGTCAGGCGTCTAATACACTGCATGAAAACCTTTATTAAAAATTTTTTACTAAACAATTTCATTATGTTATCATTTCAGATAGAATCCCAAATACTTACAAGCTTCTGTAATAATTTACCCAACTCTTGTTTTTTAGAATGGTGTCTCTCCTTTTTGTATTGTTCCGTTATCACCTACATGGAGAAAAATAATAAGTCATCAATTAGAAATATTTAAAAAAAGGAAGGAAGACCATCCTAGCTAATACAATGATATAAACAATGTAATATTGAAGAGCTGACGAAAACATATTAGGAAAAAATATCAACCTGAAAAATGCTACTCTTCTATATTCACTAATACAGCTAATCTCCCTAAAAAAGTGTCCTTTGTCTCACTCTCCTTTCAGATTGTTAATTTACATAGGAAATAAAATTTCTGCAAGAGCCAAGACCATGGTGACACAAAAATCCACTTTCATTTACTGTTAGATCTTGTTGTCTCACCTGAATCAATGAACTTCCTTCGGATAATTCTCCAGTAGTCACAGGATTTAAACTGAGTTTGTTCTTGCACACAGTAAGTTCAATCAAAGGTACGCAAAATTCTAAAACAAATGTTGGCCAGCCTTACTAATCCAATGGGATTCTTGTCAGAACTTGTGACAAATTTTACCACAAAGTTCAATGCCGCAAAAATAAAGAGATACCTAAATACCTAATTTTTTTTTAACCTAAGGTCATCACTAACAACGTATTATAATGGCAAAAATAGCCATGTCAAATCCACCATTTAGATCCACTTATCATCTTATATGGCCAGTACACTTTGATTTTTATCTCTTATCGGTCAATGGTCGCTGTGGAGTTGGGGACATTGTAATGTGCCATTAATATTTTCTTGTGTCTGAAAAAATACCTCTAATCAAAATGCTTCTGTCTTGGGTCAGAGAAAGGGCATTTAGGAGGGAGTTTTATAATACAATTTCTTGGTTAGACCAAAAAAACATGTGCCCTGTTTCGAGATTGACTCTCAAAGCAAGCTGTGTTCAAAATGCATTTTTATTAAAAAGGAGAATGGAGACCACATATAAGCTCACTTATTCACTTTTTTGTAAGATGTAAATTACAAAACCAGCTATAAATCAACTATTGTAGATGGTAGGTTGAGCTTTAAAACGCGACGAACTCTGAAGATGAAGAGCGACAGACCGTATTTGCACGGTATATGTGTAATTTTGACTGATTTTTTAGTAATTTTTCTTACTACTATTTTATAAGCTGAAACAGTTAAGGGATCTGGGATTTAAATGCGCACGGTTACTTCGAGATACAAAACTCTAACGCTCATGACTCCTAACATGTTTACATAAACGACTTTTATACTGTTCAACATAGGCAAGGTAGAGGCCACTTTAGTGCAAATACTTAACAATATTAACAATAAAGCTTTGACATGGAAATTCACAAGTTGCACAAGTCACCAACAATTTTTAAATTACAGTCATTATCCTCTTTCAATGCTAGTTTCCTTATACGTCCAATAATATAATAGTCTTAAGTTTTAGCATTAAACAAATGCGGTAAACTACTTCAAGAATCATGGTCGGGTTTGCAGTCGGGTTTGCAGTTTTGATATCACCTCGAATACCTATCATTTGGCAAATCAATACATGTTGATGGGATTGAATTTCACCACAACGACAAAATGAATTGTCCTTAAACCAATTCTATGCATGAAATCGGCGTATCGTCCATAATAAGATCGTAATCGATTTAAGAGAAAAAGGAGATTACGTAGCTCCACGATGTAAAAGAGTAACATGGGCTTCAGGGTTTTCAGAAAGCTCAGTTTCAATCAGGCTGGAAAATCGGCCCAGAATTCGGTCAAGAAGATTCAAATAGGAGGTGGAAGCACCTTAATGAGACGTGGAAACAATTTTTCATACATTATCTGATTGAAGATTTATAGAGGTAACACTTCAACAAACTGTCCTTAATTATATTTCCTCATTATCATTTTCCTGTAATTTGCTTCGTCCCTCACCTTCTCTCGCACACATAAAAAAGTGCACAATATCTATGTAGGAAAAGTGAAATGCCAGCTAAACAGAACAAAGTAGAAAATATAACTTTGAAATAATGCTACACAGCGTATGGAAGGGAATGGAACAAAAATACATTATCCTTTATGAACTTGAGAAATGGCGTTTAGGCATGTTAGATAAAACTGTATGCAGCTTAGAACAAACTTTACAAGTTTGCTGTACTCTTTTTATCTCGTTTCATCGAATATTTACAATCAGTGACCTCTACATGCAACAACTTCCTAAAAAAAAAGAGGTCAGGAACAACCGTTACGCGGTTCCAATTCTTAAAAACTTAACTGTGCGGTGACTATACCACCAATGCAATTAAATTACTTTTTGTACTCGTTCTTTACCGCTACATAACTTTTTATATCGTCGCTTCGGGTGCATAGCCTTCAATGTACAGTAAGCACTTAATTAATGCTTTAAACTTAATTATTCCCCAAGACATCTAAAAACTATAGCAATAACAAGAACTGTAGCTGATGGTAAACTTAACATCACATTTAAATGCATTTTAATGTATCAGCCTGTGAACGCAGCCAAAAATTTTACATTAGATACGCAAGAATTCAATCAAACCGATTAATCTGATGTCCTACATTCAAAGAAAAGAATTCTGATTTCTTCCTAATTGAAAGGGAGCTCATTAGCTACCAGTGACAGAGACACGTCTATTTTCCATTTCGGAGCAATGGAGGGAATTTATATCCAAGTTTCATCACAAGCTTTTTGTAGACAAAAATAATTTGTGTATAATCTTCAATTTTTAGAGTGCAAGTCACAAAAAATGACGGGCTTTCTCATTCCTCTGTTTTCCGTACTGATAAAAACTCACCTGACTGTGTTTTTTTAATTCTGGCGTCTTGGTCCAGTCACGTTCTAGCGAAAAAGCTTTCGACCAACATGAAGCTTACTTTAATTGGCATATTCAAGTCTCGCATCACGAATCGTACATTTTATTAACAACTGACAAAATTCCTAATCAATATTTCACAACTAAAATTTCTTCTTGCCTTGGCCAGAGAAAGGCGGTTTAATGAAGGAAGCATGCTTAACATTGAATAACTAGTTTACAATATGATTCTCACCGTTTTTTCCTTTTGTTTCATTTCCGTAATAAACGAATAGGATTTTTCAAACATCTCTTCGTTGTAGGTACCTGATAAGTCGTCGAACCTGGGATCTCTGGTTAACTGATACAGAAAGATAAAAATTGGAAGAGTACGAAATTGCTATAAGTAGCCCTTCTAAGCTATCACCCCACCCCACCAACTTTGATGGCTCCTTGGATTGTTGCATGTCAACCATCGAAATAAGGCGATTCAATTGAGCGAACGATTATCATACTATTTTAGGGTAACGTTAAATTTATTTCACCGTCAAACCAAAATATACATAATGGTTAAATTTGATAGTAAAACTATTAGTGCCCATTAAAAAAATACATTTACAACACAAACATACAGTGAGGTGTGAAATAAGTAAATGTCTACTGTGGTAACTTGGTATGTTTTGACCTATTTCTGGAAGTGACAAAAACAAACTTTTT
Source organism: Morbakka virulenta (assembly GCA_003991215.1). NCBI lineage: Eukaryota > Metazoa > Cnidaria > Cubozoa > Carybdeida > Carukiidae > Morbakka > Morbakka virulenta. Next base: position 3,552,588 of record RDPX01000014.1, on the reverse strand, counting down.
CAAAGCACATAAAAGCAAAAAGCACAACTACGCTCAATCATTATGATAAAATGCAAATGCCTGATACAGACGACCTTCAAGGAGCGCTCTGTAATCAAAGTACAGCAGAAAGACGGGATGCAAACAGAAAGCCTCCTCGTGGCGCATCTCGGGAACCGCTGAGAATCCAACCCTCAGTCCGCCAATTTCTGCCACACTCGCAACAATCGATAATCAACGCTACCCGCGACGTACGATCAACATGCCTTCACACCAGAGTCAAAAACACGGGTTCTTTTCAGAACCGGCACTGGCTGTCGTCTCCTTTATTATCAATGGATATACAGACGTGGAGGCAGACCTGCTTGAACAATCTATCAAAGACTATGACATTGTGTGCCTCCAGGAGACACATCTCAAGAACACAAGCCGACGACCGGCCTTGCCCGGAATGAAACTGATTGCTGAGATACGACACGAGAAGTATGGGTCAGCCTTATTTATCCGACCGACCCTGAAGGTTGACGCAACCCACACCTCAGTAAATGAGAATAACATCGAGCTCATCACAATCTCCCTCCAAGACATCTACGTCGTATCCATCTACAAGCCCCCTGCTAGTAAATTCCAGTGGACTGAACCCCCGACACACTGTGTCATTATTCGCGATTTCAACTCTCACAGCACCCTATGGGGCTACCCTGAAAATGACAGAGACGGGAATCTGGTCGACGAATGGGCACAAACAGGCAACCTAGCTCTGATCCATGACTCAAAGCTCCTCAAACCCTTTAACAGCGCCAGATGGAAGCGAGGTTACAACCCTGACCTTTGCTTTATGAACAATGAAATCGCTAACCTTGCCAAGAAGTATGTGCTCTCACTTATCCCAAAATCACAGCACCGACCAATTTCCACCAAGATCCACGCAGCACTGAAGGCATCAGATGTGCCATTCAGACGGAGATTCAACCTACGAAAGGCCAACTGGACTGGTTTCAGTGAAGCCTTGGAAGCCTCCATATCAGATCTCCAACCAACCACACAGAACTATTCTGCTTTCATAGAAAGAATAAAACAGTCGGCACGTGCGAACATCCCCCGAGGCTGCCGCCAACGGTATATACCCGGAATAACTAACGAGTGTCTGGATCTTCTTAACGAGTATGAGCTCAAGTTCAGATCTGACCCGTTTGATGACACCACCCTACAACTTGGCGAACAGCTCCTCGAAATGGTAGGAACTGAGAGGAAGAAGGCCTGGCAGGATATGATCGAGAACACAAACATGGCAGTAAATAGTAAAAAGGCCTGGAAAACCATCAAAAAGCTAGGTGGGGGCAACACCACCCCTCCGGCACAGTGCTCTGTTACACCAAATCAAGTGGGCAGCCAACTAATAGCCAATGGCCGCAGTAAGGAGAGGAGAAGAAAGACTGGAGTGTACCTCTCAACCAAACTGCCGTATCAAGATCAAAATCTGTCCTACCTAACACGACTTGTCTCAAAAGCAGAGCTCGACCAAGGCATCAAACAATTAAAACCTAACAAAGCAGCAGGGACTGATGACATCCTGACAGAATTCCTAAAAACTCTTGGTCCAATTGCCTCTAACTGGCTACTGCTTATGTTCAATAATTGCCTCAGCTCCCAGCAAATTCCATCAATCTGAAGGAGAGGTAAGATTGTAGCAATACTAAAGCCAGGAAAGAATGCCGATGAAACCAGGAGCTATCGACCTATCTCTCTTCTCTGCATCAGCTACAAGCTGTTCGAGAGACTGCTGTTGACTCGAATCAGCTCACTGGTAGAACAGTAGTTGACACCTGACCAAGCAAGCCTCCGAACAGGAAAGTCATGTGGCACCCAGCTGCTAAAGCTCACTCAACATATAGAAGACGGTTTCCAGAACGAGCTCATAACCGGAGCCGCCTTTGTTGATCTAAGTGCTGCTTATGATACCGTCCAACACCGAATAATGATTGCCAAAATATACAACTTCACTCAAGATTCAAAATTTTGCGAGATCATCCGCACCCTTCTTTCAAACTGCCGTTTCTATGTTGTACTGAACGGTAGGAGAAGCCGCTGGTTCAGTCTTAGAAATGGGCTCCCTCAAGGAAGTGTACTGGCACCTGCACTGTTTAATGTGTACACAAATGACCAACCCATGCCCGCTTCCTGTAGCAGGTTCATATACGCTGACGATTTGTGCATCACCACACAGAAGAAGCGTTTCTCTTAAGTCGAGAGCACCATTGAACAGGCTCTAACAGAAATGTCAATCTACTACGGAGAGAATCATCTGAAGCCCAACCCAACAAAGACCCAGCTATGCAGCTTTCACCTAAAGAATAGAGAAGCCCACCGCAATCTCAAAGTGACGTGGGAAGGAAATACTATCCAGAATAACCCCAATCCTGTATACCTCGGAGTGACATTGGACCGAACTCTATTCTTCAAGGAGCATATCACCAAGCTCAGAGGCAAAGTGGCAAGTAGAAACAATCTGCTCCGAAAGCTTGTCAATAGCAGATGGGGTGCGGACCCCAAGACCATTCGAACCACTGCTCTCGGCCTATGTTTCTCAGCTGCGGAATATGCCAGCTCCACATAGTGCAGATCTAGTCATTCCCGCAAACTGGATCCCATGCTGAATGACACCTGCAGAACAGTGGCCGGCTGCTTGAAACCAACACCCATGGCATGCGTCTATGCTCTGGCTGGAATCGCACCGCCTAGTATCCGCCGAGAGGTCATGAGCCACAATGAACGATTGAAACAAGACAACGACGAAAGACATCCTCTCTACCAGTACCAACCGACCAGAAAGCGTCTACCATTAAGAAACAGCTTCATGGATTCCACAGAGCCCTTTGCAGTCTCCGTGGATGCTGCCATTGAAGAGAAATGGCTAGAGTCCTGGCACGAAAACAGCATGGCTCCTGTATGGCTCACCAGAGGCATTATACCAACAC
>RDPX01000014.1:3519437-3539113 GCA_003991215.1 Morbakka virulenta | reverse complement strand
TCTCTCTCTCTCTCTCTCTCTCTCTCTCTCTCTCTCTCTCTCTCTCTCTCTCTCTCTCTCTCTCTCTCTCTCTATCTCTCTCTCTCAGTTTAGAACTGTCAGTTTCATGTTTTCACAATCGTCAGCTAAACATAATGAACATATTTCTCTAGCGTATCTAGTTATAACAAGAACAAATTACGAAAGATATAAAATTACAAAAGATATAAAATTGTCCTCGTGGGATTGACATAATTGGTAGAATTGAATATGCAGTAATAAAAAGATTTTTTAAATGCTTTATCACATCTTGTCCTTTGATTTAAAATTAGCTAACAAGAATTTATTTCAGTGTCTACATTTTGCAATGAGTTCACTACACTTCTTCAACATTTCCTCTTTGTTAGCGTAATTAAGGTTCTCGAATTTTTCACGCAAAGGTTGCACTTATTCGATTTCTCTGAACAGGGCTTATATATTTTCTCTCTCCCTCCATCTCTCTCTCTCTCTCTCTCTCTCTCTCTCTCTCTCTCTCTCTCTCATTCTTTGCACCTTCATCGATTCGATGTTTGGCAAATCAATCTGTTCTTCTGTTCCGACGTTTACGGTTACGTGTAAGACTTCAGATATCTGAGCCCTGAATTTCTTCAAAACTTTTCACATATAGGGACTGATAGAAAGAACTGATTTCTTGGATCAGAAGATTCCACTACGATCCGGTACGATGACGCTAACATTGAAGAGGCTAAAGTTGGTTTTAACTAGGATCATGCGTTCGTCCTTTGCCCAGAACGAGATGATTGAAAAGTACTTGTTAAAGACAAATGCGACACCATATTCAAGCTTGTCATCTACTAAGAAGAGGGTACGTCTGTGGTATTCATGAATTCCCTGCACTGGGCCACCTAACATTGCATTTCAGATCTGTGTACGTTTCCTTTAAGTGGTCTTACAGTTTTTCTTTTAGGAATTCAAGCTTTCCATCTTTCCAAATAACTTCTTGGCAAACTTGTAGTGATTTTGTGAAACTCTTTTTGGTAATTATTTCTTCTCTGTCTCCTTACTGCTCTTCTTTCTTCTCTTACCAACTGTCTGCTTCTTTATTACTTCTTCTTTAAAATAAAGAGGCACAACACTTTCTCCAAATTCTTTTATGCGCCCAGTGGAAACTATAGATACAGGAGATTTACCATGTCATGAGTCGCAAGCTTTTTCTGAGTTACGTTTTAGGATACAATTCTTCCATCATCATACTGACAATAACAAAAGTAATTCTCAAAGCGTTGCTCACAAATAGCTTACGATCCATGACCTGATCATCATTTTAAAAATCACGTCAAATTTCACAATAAAATCTCACTTATCATTGACTTTGATTTTTTTTCAGCTGGAGGTACCTCTTTTTCTTTGGTTTCATGAGCAACTGATGTCTAGACACAGAATAGGGTCAGCTCGATATTTTCCGAAAATGCGGAGGACAATTTTCCGATATTTCTAGGTACTAACTATGGAATAACCAATTTTCCATTGATTGCAGGGAGAAATCTTTGTCAGAATCAATGGCAATTAAAATGCTTACGAAATTAGTAAAATAACAGAGAAAAATTCAAAACAAGCGTAGAAATTCGATATTCGACAGCGATCACTATTTCAGCATACTCATCATTATACTTTGGGCATTTAAGCTTGTAAATCATGTTCAATTTTTGTGGTATAGGTATTTAATTCTTTATTGGTCAAAACATTGTAAACGTCTTAGCATCCAATAGGCTAATCAAAACAACATTTCTTCTCGTAAATCGTTGTAACTTTTCAAGGCATGACTTTGATAACTTTTCATCCTTTTGATTGGCAAAGGAAATTTTGATGAAGACTTTGATGGTCTCGATTACTTTTATACAATCTCTATCAGACATCTGTATGTCTCTTCCTTGGTTTCCATCACTAAGGGACTTCTGATATAACCGTCAAAGATTTTTCACTCGTTTTTCTATTGCTGTCGGTATCGGTTCGCCTCCAATTAAGAATCTTACTTCTTATTGAACCTCTTTTCTAAATGCCATGCTTCGTGATTTCTTTGTCTTGAATTTCATTCTTGACCATACAGTAAACTCATCTAACCGTTCTAAAATCTGTCTGTTTGCTTTCTCTTTTCTTTCCAATACTGTACTGTCGTCTATAAATTATCTCTGTGGTATTGTTGTTGCTTCTCTCTTGCATTTATATTCTTTTAGTAGCATCTCCATAATCAACGCAAAGAGAAATACGAATGTAGTGCGATCCACTGTAACCTCTTAGCATCCAATAGGCTAAAGAAAACAACACTTCTTCTCGTAAATCGTTGAAACTTTTCAACACATGGCTTTAGCACCTCTTCACCTTTTTGACCGCTTGAGGGAGCTTTGATGAAGACTTTGATGGTATCATCCTCCTTTTGGGTCTCACGGTCAGCAGTCGGTGAAGACTGTATTCTTTTCAGCATTGCTGCAACTACATCCAAAGAAAAGCCATTCCAAGAGATGAACAGTATAATTTTGTTGGTCTCTTTGCGTAACGAAGTGTCAGTAAAACAGATTTCAAGAAGTGACCATGCTGGTCATTGTAGATCAATTGATTGAGGTTTTGATATTTCCTTTGTGCATGTTAGCACTAGCCCTGTGTTGAGCTGTAAGCATAGTATAGTCTTATCATCTGCACGTTTTTCTTGTCCATATAGGCATGGTGCTATAATGCTAGATTCTGAATTTCAATCAGTTTCAATGTGACAACAAAAAGCTTATAATCTGCTTCATGCAAGTTGGCTTTGGACAATCGTTTTTAAACTTATTGCTCAGCTATTGGTGATGAGGTCCCGGTCTGGTGTAAGTGTAGTCATCCAGCGATTAAAGAAGTATTTTTCTTGCTCTGCAGGGTTGTTTAAGAGGTTAAAAAGCTCCTGAATTTGCGAGATGTTAACCACCTGCTCTTTTGTAGCTTATTTATCAAATCTTCAGCTTCAGTGATAGCTCTTTATGTCTCTAAAATGTCGTACAACATTTATAGAAAAGCTGGAAATAGTATTTGGGGCCTTTATCTTCTGGCAATTAGTAGTTAAATGCGTTCTAAACTACCTGTCTTGAATTGTCACTTCAATTTCTATGATTTCTGCCTGACCTTTGATGTCACCCTTAATTAGGATGAACAAATTTTTTTAGCAACTTGCTTTCCTTTCCATCATCTTATTATGAAGCTCAGATTAAGTAGGCTTTCGATATGCATGCCATGTCAATATTGTCATTGTGGATTCTTATTGTAATTTGGAGCTTCTTCTCACCTCCTCAGGCATCCTGCTATAACAGAGTAAAGAGCTCTTTTTTCTCTCTGTTCTGTCTTTAGAAGCAGACCTTCTCATCTACCGCCTATCCACCACAAAACAAAAACTGGAGACTAACAGTACCTTGAGGGCGAACCCTTTTTTGTGTGTGGCCAGGTATTCGTCCATCTTGATGCGTCTCCAGTGGTAGACTTTAACGTCCATTGTCTTGCTCCACACGGTGATGAAATGTATTGACCTTTTCACCTTACCGCTCACAGATCCAATACAAACCTTTGCTTTATGGAGTCCAATCCTGAAAAGGTCAAGAACATTTCGGTCCCAAAATGTTTGCTTATTAAGTATTTTTGTGTATTATATTCCTAAAGTCCTTTTTTCCATTATATTACAAATTTTCTGTATTTCCCTACACTTCATTGCTTTTGCGGAGAGTTTTTGTTATGCTTTTATTCCAGAAAAGAGAGGAGAGGTACAGTGGCTTAATGGTTACTGCAGTTTGACCGTAACCAAGAGGTTCCGGGATGGATTCCCTGAGCAGGCAAAAAGACTTCAAAACTTCATAAAAAAAGCCACTGGCGTCAAGAAGGACGTTTGGCCAAGAAACTCTTACTTCCAAGAGCAAGTCTCTCTGAAGGGCAGAGTCTGAGCCCCGGTTACTGGGAAAAACAATGCCAAAACCCCCAAAAATGCCAGAAAATATGAAAAGACTGAACACATTCTTAATTTGAACTCAACAATGGCGTCTTTGCCAGAAAATAGGATACTATTGGTGGCCTGGAAAGGGGAGAAGAGAGGTTATTATTGCTTGAATAATGTCATAAACGGATGGTCTCCTAATGCACTACGATACTATTAAAATAACCTACAATAAAGTATCTAAGACAGAAAGTTCCATTGTAAGTGTAATATGTGCATTTCACTTCTCCTTAAGTAGATTATAGTAATTTGTACCTGCATCTTGCATAGAATGTCACAGTAAAAATGTCATAAGCAACTAACTGAATTTTGTCAGTTTTCTTGTGTGCTTTGTTTACTACATACGTACTTGTAAGACTGTAAGACTCAAATTTAACGAACCCTTTAGGTCATTCTTCATCAATATTGAACTAGAAAAATTGGAAAAAAGTTTGTTTATTTCAGCTCATCAAGCGTCAAGTTCTTTCTCTGTCCAACGTATTGTATTTATCTGAATTATCAACCCCTCGAATAAATCTCCTTCCAGAAACTCCATTTTTTAATAAGCGCCCCCTAAAAATTAGGTAAAAATTTATTCCCTCTGTTACATTATTAATAATATACGATTAAAGTGTAACACAATGTTTTATGTGCTTTCTGAGCTTAGCTCTTTATTTTTAATAATAATATCAGTATCTCGTTTTCCTTGTTTAAGTTGCCTGTGCAGAGCTTACGATATTTTCTTATTTTTCCAAGTAACCCTGAAACGGCAATTTGAAAAATGATCAGCCCTGTTTAACTGGCAGTGAAAAACTCCAGCAACAACTAGATGTGCTACAAGACAACTCATTAAATGCGACCTCCTTCAAACGGTCCCGTAAATCAGCGCTCTTTTGAATAAGAACCCCTCTTGCTATCCCAACTTTCGAATAAGAATCTATTCAGGAAAATTAGTTTGATATTTTTAGGAGGTGCAGTCATTTGTGTTCTCTTATTGGGGCATTGTTGTAAAAAGGATAAAGTAATATGAAAACAAAACAACCCTGTAACAAGGGGAACAACAAGGAGGCTGTGATCACAAACTTTCTAATGAAGTAGAGCTTCAGTTTGAAATTAAATGACTATTGCTCAAAGATTATGACCAACAAGGCCATTATATTAAAAAATTTAACAAATATTTCCGATTGTACAATCATATTCAGGTTTTAAAAAAAATTAATAAGAACAGTAAAATACAGTTAATAAATGTTGACCTCGCACACATCTTATAAACATATATCTCATAAACACATTTGCAAATAAATGTCGGCTCTAAAGGACAGATGTAAATTTTCTTCTTCTTCGGCCTTCATCCAACGTTTGTCAGGTCGGCCGCTCGACCTGACAAACGTTGACTCGGTCTTCTCATTCTACATCTCTCCCTCCCACTTCTTTCATGTCTCATTCTATGACGTCCCTCAGTCTAAGCTTTTGTCGACCTCTACTCCTCCTTCCTCTAAGCATAGTAATACTGGTTATAGCACTGATGAATACATCTTCGTCTTGAGTTTTATTAGCATTCTCGTGTCGCATACTATGTCACTCACTTCTCGCCACTTCACCCAAGCTCTTCTAACTCTTGTCTTAACTTCTTCTTGACACCCCCTTGTCGTTGAATGGTTGTTCCTAAATAGCAGAATGATTCCACTTGCTTCATCTCTTCCCCGTGTCTATCTCTAATGTTAATAATTATTTTATCAGCCTTTGATGATACCATTGTTTCAGTCGTCCTGCTATTCATTTTCAAACTTCTGCCACCTATGAAGGTTTGATTCTAACTATTCTCTCTTATATGCTGTTATGGTCAGGTCGTCTGCATACAACAGTTTCTCGGGTAGTCATCTGCGTATGTCATTCGTTATGGTGTCGACTACCAGAGCAAACAGGAAGGGGCTAAGTGAAAATCTCTGATGAAATCCGATTCTGATCTCGAAGATTCCGATTCTCCCGCTGCACAAATTACTTTGGTCTGGCTGTTTCTGTAGAGGCTGGCGACTAGTTTTACCATTTTTTCCATCGTCCCTCTTTTTCTCAAGCACCAAAATACTAGATCACGTGGGACGCGGTCGTGTGCTTCTTCCAAATCAACGAATGCCATATACAGCAGTTCTTAACTTCGAGGTATTTTTTTGCCTCTGTTTGATAATGAACAGCGGGACAGTGGTTCCTTTTCCAGGCATAAATACAAATTGCATATCATCAATTTCTATTTGCTTTCTAAGCCTCATCTCGATTATCCCTTCATAGACTTTCATCGCATGTTCTAGCAATTTTATTCCCTTATAATTTTCACACTCTATAGCACTGCGTTTGTTTTTAAAAATGGGAATCAAAGATCTGAGTTCCCAATCCTTTGGTATTTCCTCTGCCTCCCATATTTTATTGAAAAGTTCCAATAACCAGCTTATTCCCTCGTCATCCAATGCCATTAGGCTATCTATCTGCAATCCAGTTGGTCCCGGCGCTTTCTCCTGCTTCACACAATTCAAAGCTGCTCCAACTTCTTCTCTTCGGAGGTTTATTTCCGCCTCCTCTTTTTCAATACTTAGTAAGCGTCCTTTCTCGTTTTCTGTGTCTAGAAGCTCCTGGAAGTATAATTTCCATATTCTGCATATTACCACTTCTGTCAATATCTCTCCTCTGTCGTTCTTTATTACAGCTGTTTCAGTAAGATCCTTCTTTGCTCGGTCTCGTGTCTTTGCTACTTTGAAAATTTCCTTCTCACCTTATTTGGTTTCCAACTCATTGTAAAGTTGTTGTGAGGCTTGAACTTTTGCTCCTGCGACTGCACGCTTCACATTATTCCTCTGTATTTGATAGCTCGAAAGTGATTCTGGGTCTTTATTTCTTTGCCATTGCTTGAAAGCCTCTTTCTTTTTCTTAATTGCCTCCCGTACTTTAGTCGTCTACCACCATTCATCTCTATTTAAGGCCTTCCGTCCTTCTTTGATCCCACAAGCCCTTTTTGTTTCTTCAATAACTACTTTTTTCATTTGGTTCCACGCCTGGTCTATGGATTCGGCGGGTGCTAGATTTTTTCTTTGCATTACTCTATTCTTGAAGTTGGTTGCAACATCTTCATCCTCAGGTTTCCACACCTGTATTCTAGTTTTCCTTCTGAACAAAATTCAAGCCAACTCTCAAAGAAAGACTAGCGATTTTTTTACACAATGTAGTAAAGGCCTACAAATCAGTTATGCACTCCTGAATGATATTTGAAAGCATTTAAAGCTGCCACTTTTTAACACAAGTACTGGAGATATTGAATTGCTTAAAGGTGAAACACTTGGTAAAATAGGCCAATCTGCAAGCGCTAGTGGGTTGCGAAATACACAGCAAAGGCCCATGACTTGTTCTGCTGATACATGCAAGAAAGATAGACCAACAGGAGTATTCGCATCTCTGTTTTTAGAAAAGCAAGGTGCAGCAAAAAATACTTTAAAAGACGATAGGGTGAAATTCTATGTAGCTCCAAATGTATCCTTGATACAAAATAGGACCGGATCGAAGGACAATAATCCAATAGTTTTAAAACCGAAACCTTTACCTTACAGTCGGCAAAATGAAATACAGGCGCAAGTCAAATGCTTTTCAGACAAGGCTGTGATTGTGCCTTCGAGATCTCCGTATGCTTTTCCTATAATGCCAGTAAAAGAAGAGGGAGGTAGTTTTCTTTCTGCATTGATTATTGAGCATTAAACACAAAGACGATTTCTGAAACATTTTCTTTTTCATTGGCGGATACGTTACTGGATCACTTACCTGGGACAGAATTCTTCACAGTTTTAGACCTGAAATATGGCTACCATCATCTAACAGTTACTGTAGAGGATAGGGAAAAAATCATTTGTGCTCACGGATTTTAACTAGCAAAAGAAGTTTGGATATGTTGAAGCACAATTTACTTTTCCTGTTGGAATATAAGAAATAATACAAGGAAGATATTTGTTTACAGCCTCATATATTGATAACGTTATGATTTTTAATTGCACCCTGCAAGAATAAATGGATCATGTACTTCATGTTTTGATAGAGTTGGCTGATGCAAGGATTGAAATCAACCTTCAAAAGTGGAACTTCATAAAAAAATGTCAATTTAGTCGGCCGTGGTATTTCAGGAGAAGGGACTAACACAACATAAACAAAATTTCAAGAGATTGTTACCTTTTAGACGCCTTCTAAATTTGGTCAGCTAGAATTTTTTATTGGAATAGAAGGTTAATATTGGGAGTTTGTAAAAGTTTATATCGTTATTGCTAAGCCATATGGATATAGAGTATCATAAAAAAGGGCTGCATTTGTTTGAAATTCAGTTTTTATGCTGCTTTTCAGACTTTTTAAAACAAAATTTAATTAAAGGAGGATAAGTTGAAACGTGTTGGTGATGGTACTTCATTCGATTAAGGTATACATTAACGATGAGCAAGTAACAGGCAACAAAGAGAACTTTCTTGCAGATAACTACCGTGTTGATGTTCATGATTTTGATAGCACTGATGAAAGAGATGAAGAGAGCATCAGATAAAATTCGAAGCCTAGAATAAATGTGATTAACTTCAACTGAGAACTGATTAGCTTTGTTGAAGATTTTCAAATACACTTACATGCTACCTCTTATAGTCGGTTATAGTAAACTTGCTTCCTTGCATATAATTTTGATTTTGAGGAAGAGAAACTTTTGGTAAGAGAAAAGAATAATGTGGCAGAGCTTTGTGTTTATTTTTGTAAGCATGTTCATATCATTATTTTACAAGTTCAAATCGCCTTTCAGACTGATTGTTTGTAGTTATATTAAAGCATCTTGTTTTCATATTGATTCAGTTACATGTATTTTTACAAGGGGGCAGTCCCTTCTGGAGTTCAATTAACAATAATATACAGTACATTTATTCCGGTTAATACTGGACCATAATATTTTTGGTAAAAACAAGGTGTCATCTGTTGTTTCCAAAATAAATGTCCTCGAGGGTTGGACGTACGTTTTTCTTATCAAGTGTTTGTCAACATTGTATCGTCAAAGAGTTTTTCAAGAAATGGGACTTCGTATGAATGGTTATTTAGAAATATTAAGTTGTGTAACTAGTGAATGGGTTGATTTTTCTATTTGCTTACTTGGACAAACAACAATGAAAAATGGAATTAGCTCTACATAATCAGTCTATGCCGTAACATAAATTCCATGAAGGTGGTCAATAACACCCATTTTTCAATTTTGTATAGCCTAAATTAATACCTATGTCTTACAAATGTGTGCTGGTATGAGATTCCATATCAACTAGCAAACACTGAAAACGTAAAACATGATGTAATCTTAACTTTGTATATAAATGTATATAAATATATCTTCTTTTTATATTCCTTTTCTAAAATCCTAAATAATTCTGTTTATATATATATATATGGCCACCTTTGAGCAAGGTGTAGTACCTCTTAGCTTTCCCCGAGACCAAGAAATACCGGGTTGGCATACGGCGGGGGCTAGTCTGCTTCATTGGTGGAGGGGACTCTTTATCTTTGGCTGACAACTCTTCTAGTGGTGGTGGCACGACTAATTTACTGGGGAAGGTCGCCCCTAAAACCAAAATCTCGTTTAAGTTATGATGAATACAAATAATGAACCAGACAACGGCGTTAACGGTACTGGAGGCAGTGCTGAAGGTGTCGCTCCCGGCAGTGGTAGGGTGAGGCGGGTGCCCCTCGGTCGTTATCAAGCGTCTGCCAATAACAACAACAATAACAGCAAGATTAAGTGGAGTCCAGAGGATAACCGAATGTTATGGGAGTGTTATGTGGAGAGTGATCCTTCTGTACGAGGGTACATGAAGAGAATGCACAGCCTTTGGTTGGAACTTGGGGGCCGAAATGTAACTGATAAGCGCTTGAGATCACAGGTCCAAGCCACAGTAAACACAGGTAAGCTCTCGGAGTTAGAGAAAGGTGAAATCGAGGCAAGAATTAGGGCGAAATGGATGGAGGCGAAAGGAGGTTTAAAGGTGGATAGGACTGGGAACGAGGAAAGAGTAGTAGCACCACAGAATGGAGATCACGATGAAATAGATGTCAATCTAAAGGAGGGGGCTCTGGGAGAGATTGGTTAAGTTGACGATTACGACAATGGAGAAGAGAGAGGTAGTGCGGTTGAGGGTGAAGTCCTGGATGGTGAAGATGATCTCCCTGAAGTTCATTATCTTCAGGAAGCTGACCAGCTAGATGAGGAACATACACTTATTTTACAACGAATGAGAGAGGTCATGAAAATGTCATGCTCCAATACATTACCATCATTGAAGGCGTGCGACCGTCGGAGGGTTAATGAACAGGTGCAAAATGTACACAGGGTATTGGAGTATGTCATAACTAATGACATAACTCAGACAAATGCGCTTCTCTATGCAGGAGCATTTGTCGTATGCGAGAGACTGGGCAGGATGAATAAAAATCATGAAAAGCGGGAAAGGAGGAAAGAACCCTGGTGGAAAAGACGGATAGAGGGTAACATCAAAAGATGGAGGAAGGACGTGAGCAAACTAGAATGGCGAAGGGGAAACTACGAACTAAGCCACTCTGAGCATTATGCCATGAACAACAAGTATGATATTGATAATGCTGGCAATCTCTTTGTCATTGAGATGCTAAAGTCAAAAATCCACGGAGGTGCAGTCAAAATCAAAAGGTTTCAGGACAACAACTTGCAACATCGTCAGAATAATTTCTTCAAGAACAACCAGAAGCAGCTCTATAGGGAACTGAATGTAAAGATTAAAAAAAAAAGAAGCCCCCGATTCTAGTGAGGCAATGAAGTACTGGAAAGGAATATGGGAGCATGAAGCTTCGCACAACAAAGAAGCCCCTTGGATTCATATGGTCAAAGAGGAACTACAGGATGTACATCAACAGGAAAACATCCATATAACAGTGCAATGGTTGAAAGATGCCATAAGGAAGATGGCTAACTGGAAGTCTCAGGGTCCCGATGGTGTCCAGGGCTTCTGGTTTAAGAAGTTCTGCAGACTGCATCAGCGAATTTCTGATCATCTTGGATCGTGTATAAGTAAAGGAGATATACCACAGTGGTTGACTGAGGGTCGAACGGTTTTGGTTCAAAAAGATGTCAGCAAAGGGACTATAGCCAGCAACTATAGACCAATAACTTGTCTTCCTCTCATGTGGAAGTTGATAACGTCCGTTTTTGTTGACAAGGTATATCAAAGCCTTCTTCCAGATGAACAGAAAGGATGCAGGAAACAATTACGGGGAACGAAAGATCAACTGTTAGTAGATAAGATGATTTTAAAGCACTGTAGAAAGAAGCAAAGAAACTAGCTATGGCATGGGTGGACTACAAGAAAGCCTATGACATGGTCCCTGATTCTTGGCTTCTTGAGACTATGAAAATGACAGGGGTTGCTGAAAATATTTGGAAAATGCTCTGTAATACTATGAAACATTGGTCCACCAAACTATCTTGGAATGGACAGGAGCTATGCAAGGTAAAAATCAAGCGAGGAATTTTTCAGGGTGACTCGCTTTTGCCTCTCTTGTTTGTCATCATCCTGATCCCTTTGTCTATCATGCTGAGAAACAGTGAATATGGCTGCCGTAGAGTTAACCACTTGTTGTTCATGGATGACGTGAAGCTTTATGCAAGGTCTAAGTATGAACTGAACACTCTCGTCCACACAGTGCGAATTTTCTCTGATGACATTGGGATGACGTTTGGTCTGGAAATGTGTGGTATTTTGGTTCTCGAAAGGGGCAATGTGAAGAAGACTGACGGAATTGGACTTCCAAACGGGGAAACTATTAAGGTAGTGGATGAAGAAGGGTACAAGTACCTAGGAGTATATCAGTTAGTGGGAACATTGCATGAGAAGATGAAGGACCTCATACGCACAGAATACTACAGGAGGGTAAAGTTACTGGCCAGATCCAAGCTGTATGCAGGGAACCTGATTTGTGGCATAAATGCATGGGCAGTCAGAGTCATTCAGTACAGTGGAGGTATTCTGAAATGGGGAAAGAAAGAACTGGAGAAGATGGATAGAAGGAACCGAAAGATCCTTACGATGAATGGGGCTTTGTACCCCAGAAGCAGTGTTAAGAGGTTGTACCTGAAGCGAGCTGAAGGTGGAAGAGGAATGTTAAGTGTGAAAGATGTAGTGACTTGTGAACGGATCAGCCTGGCTAATTATCTTGAAGGAAGTGATGAGTGGTTGCTGAAGGAAGTGAAAAGGCAGGGTATTGTGAAATGGGGAGAAGGGGCTGAGGAGTATAAACGAAGAGTAGAACAGGAGAGACGTGAACCGTTCCATGATGCACTCATCCACGGAAACTTCCTTAGAGGAGTTGAGGGGATTGATCATCCAAAGTCGATCGATTGGATAAAAAGCGAGTATCTAAAGAAGGGAACAGAAGGCCTCATCTTTGCAGCACAGGAACAAGTTTTGCCAACACGATCAGTAAGAGCCAAAAGATACCACGAACGAATCTCTCCTCTGTGCCGCTCATGTGGATTGAAAGATGAAGATGCCATGCACATTGCAGCTGGATGCAAAGTACTGGCCGAAGGTCAGTATATTGCCAGACACGATCAAATTGCACACAAAGTGCACTGGAAGTTGTGCCGAAGGTTTGGAGTGTAGGTAGGAGAGAACTGGTTCGAGCACACCCCAGAGAATGTGATGCCAGTGAGCGATGGCAATGTTGTGGTGTACTGGAACACGGTTTTGTCAACAGATCGCCGAATTAAGCATAACAAACCAGACATCTTCATACACGATAAGCGTGAGAGAACCTGGACGCTCATTGATGTTGCAATGCCAATGGATGTTCGAGTTGTGATCAAAGAGGGGGAGAAACGAGAGAGGCATTCAACTCTGCAAGAGGAGCTTGAGCGCATGTACCGAGCCAAAGTGACCATTGTGCCGGTGATAGTTGGAGCCATGGGAAAATTACCACCTGGAATGTTCGAAGCATTTGAAACATTGCATATCCCTAATATTGCTGCAAGTGCTCAGATTTTAGCACATGTACCGAAATTGATTTTAATGCTTTTTAAGTATAAGTCTCTCACTAAAAATGCACTTCATGGTCTTCCACATGGCTAAACAAATTCAATGATCATTTGTTTTGTTGAAAAAAACTGAATTATTGTTCATGCATGTAAAGTATCGTGTCCCTGTGTTTCCAGGACTCTGTTCAGGGATTTAAAAATCAAGGCAGCTTGCAAATTCCTCGATGCTTTTGTAAATACAAATAGAACCCCTTGAGACCAACTCAACCAATGACAGCGCGTAACTCTCTGATATAATTTCTGAAAGTCGTTTTTAATACAAATAGTGGGGAAATATTTTCCCTTAAATAAAGATTGAAACTCTTTAAACAAAGACTAAAATCTCCTTTTGATATGAATTCAAATATTTTTCTGGTAAATAAACTAATTCTTTTTACTAGTTAAAGAATATTTTCTTTAAAAGATATCACGGAGAGTAGTGCTCCTTCCTTTACAGATAATCCCAAAACTTAATCTCTATTCACTTAACACCGTCATTATGAATCGTCCTGAGCCTCTTTTAGCTACATTTTGAAAGCCACAGCACTTTCACGTCGACAGTATCTGAAAATATACAATAGTTGGAGTTATTGTATTTCTGTAAAAGAAACTAATTTATGTAGGAGTGTGTATCAACAAATAAACTGTTAAATGGGTCTTACTATAACTGTTATTATTATTGATTGTCTCACAGCTTTAGCTGGCCTGTTGTTTGTTTGTTTTGTCACTGCTTTCCGCTCAGTACTGCTGAACTTAAATAATAAGCACCTTTCTTAAGATGTTATCTAATCCAAGCAGAACAGCTTACTGTAAGTGGTCAAAACTACTCTTCTCTATTTGAAGGGATGGTAACTTCTCTCTCGGACAACACAAGAGCACCAGTCACAATTGATCTTACCGTGGTTCTTGTCTTGCACATTATATTAACGTCAAACATTAGATTCTGATACTTTTGTATTTTTTCATTCCCCTTTTCTCTAACTCTGAAGTCACCTGGAGCACTGTTGTTGATTATACTCGTCTCTTTGCTCTTCTTATCAATGACAACAATGCCAGGCCTCCGTGCATCTACTATGCTGTCACTCCAGATATTAAAATTCCATATGTTCCAAATGTTAGCACTTTTATTTTACTATTATTACTATTATTACACGTCGGAACTCCACAACCGGATGCAGTTTAATGTGAATACCCAGGACAAAATATTATTATTAAATATTATTATTATTATTATTATTATTATNGGAAAAGGAGAAGGCACAAATGCATAATGTTCAAAATAAAAATGATAACGGATACCAGGAGGGTACTACTAAACCAAATGTACCGAAATTGACTTTAATGCTTTTTAAGTATAAGTCTCTCACTAAAAATGCACTTCATGGTCTTCCACATGGCTAAACAAATTCAATGATCATTTGTTTTGTTGAAAAAACTGAATTATTGTTCATGCATGTAAAGTATCGTGTCCCTGTGTTTCCAGGACTCTGTTCGGGGATTTAAAAATCAAGGCAGCTTGCAAATTCCTCGATGCTTTTGTAAATACAATGACAGCGCGTAACTCTCTGATATAATTTCTGAAAGTTGTTTTTAATACAAATAGTGGGGAAATATTTTCCCTTAAATAAAGATTGAAACTCTTTAAACAAAGACTAAAATCTCCTTTTGATATGAATTCAAATATTTTTCTGGTAAATAAACTAATTCTTTTTACTAGTTAAAGAATATTTTCTTTAAAAGATATCACGGAGAGTAGTGCTCCTTCCTTTACAGATAATCCCAAAACTTAATCTCTATTCACTTAACACCGTCATTATGAATCGTCCTGAGCCTCTTTTAGCTACATTTTGAAAGCCACAGCATTTTCACGTCGACAGTATCTGAAAATATACAATAGTTGGAGTTATTGTATTTCTGTAAAAGAAACTAATTTATGTAGGAGTGTGTATCAACAAATAAACTGTTAAATGGGTCTTACTATAACTGTTATTATTATTGATTGTCTCACAGCTTTAGCTGGCCTGTTGTTTGTTTGTTTTGTCACTGCTTTCCGCTCAGTACTGCTGAACTTAAATAATAAGCACCTTTCTTAAGATGTTATCTAATCCAAGCAGAACAGCTTACTGTAAGTGGTCAAAACTACTCTTCTCTATTTGAAGGGATGGTAACTTCTCTCTCGGACAACACAAGAGCACCAGTCACAATTGATCTTACCGTGGTTCTTGTCTTGCACATTATATTAACGTCAAACATTAGATTCTGATACTTTTGTATTTTTTCATTCCCCTTTTCTCTAACTCTGAAGTCACCTGGAGCACTGTTGTTGATTATACTCGTCTCTTTGCTCTTCTTATCAATGACAACAATGCCAGGCCTCCTTGCATCTACTATGCTGTCACTCCAGATATTAAAATTCCATATGTTCCAAATGTTAGCACTTTTATTTTACTATTATTACTATTATTACACGTCGGAACTCCACAACCGGATGCAGTTTAATGTGAATACCCAGGACAAAATATTATTATTAAATATTATTATTATTATTATTATTATTATTATCTTCATAGGAGAGATGCATCATGGGTTTTTAAACGAAGTTGAATTTCAACCATCTACCTCTGAACATGAGGAATCTCGTCCCAAATGGATTTATATAATGGATTTTCTGTCTCTGTCGCAACTGAAGATTTCATTACGAAACCTATAAAAACCAAGAAAGAAGTATTACAAAGAGACAGTTTATTACCACTGCGGTATAACGTGTGTTTTAACACATTGATGAAAACAGTGGGTCAAAATCAGATGATGTGTAGCGGCTAAGTATTTATTAATAGTCTCTCTTCCTTTTATTGGTTTCAGCTTGCTCACTACATAATCATCGTAACAAACAAGTTAGAATTGTTTCAAAAGTGGTGCGTCTGGACTGATGTCCTACGAGAAAATTGATAAATGTCACTGATTCGTCATAAGAAAATCCCATTCCTCAAGAGTGCAATATTTGCTGTATCTAATCTTGGTAAGGGAACGGGCCCCTTCCATGAAACTTGGAAAATTATTAGTTTATCGGGAGAAAGAGTTTGATTTTGATATGAACAATAATTACGCGAAAGATTCAATGATCAAGCTATTGGAGGAAACCATAAGTAAAACAAATACTCTCTCCTACACCCAAAACATAAAATTGTCATCACTACGGTCTACTGATACAGCACGCTTCAAAGGCTTTTTTCATGTTACAATCATGGCGATGCCTGCTTGAAACAATCATATAAAAGTCCTGTTCTATGCTACTATATCCGTAGATGGCTCAACGTTCATACAGGAGCTTTCATGTCATCTGTATCTCCTTCTTAAAAACTGAGGACTTAACCTTGCCCTTTCTTCACACTTACATCAACAGTGTAATATCGGAACAACTAATCCTATCAGATATTTGTACTATATATATAACTGTTAACTTGAGGATTGGACTTCACCGGAGCTACTCTTCCTGGTATAAATGTAATCTCAGTTAATTTTCCCGTCCTGTTTATAGCGAATAGGGTGTGACATTTTACTTAAATATTTGAATTGAAAGAGATGATGTTTTAAAAATAAATCATGACTTTTAATTTAGCAGTAGTAGTAGTAGTAGTAATAGTAGTAGTAGTAGTAATAATAGTAGTAGTAATAGAAGTAGTAATAATAGTAGCAGTAGTAGTAGTAATAGTAGTAGTAGTAGTAATAATAGTAGTAATAATAGAAGTAGTAATAATAGTAGTAGTAATATTTGATTGAGGTTGTGACAGCCTTGGATGTTATTGCTTGATGAATTTATTGGATACCAAGCTATTTCTCGCGACCTTATGTATCCAGAACCTTCCTAATTACTGTTGCTAATACCAACAAACAAGCTTTCTGTAATGTGCTGAAATTCACCATGATGTCTAACTTTCGTAACCAGTGGTTGAAGATTTTGCTTACTGTGCCTAACGTCCCTTTGATGATCGCAATCGTGACTATTTCTTGGCATTGCCAAATTCTCTTCAATTACTGTTTCAAATCTAGGTATTTTTCAACCTTTTCCCTCTCTTTATCTTTTACTCTCGTATCAAATGGGCAGGCGACGTTCACAATGTAACATATCCTGCTTTTATTACATCGGTTGACTATGTCATGTCTACAGTGTTCAATCCCTTTGTCTATCTGGACTCTGATATCTCATATGACTGTTACTTTTTCATTTTCCGTAACTGGTTCAATGCAGTGATCATATTACCTCTGGAACAGAAGGGATGTAGAAGAGGCTTATATGGCTGTTGTAATATTGTTATATTGTATATAGTTGAAAGTTGTAATACCGGTAAAAGAAACATGAGCTGTGCGTGGATCGACTACAAAAAGGCATTCGATAGCGTCCAGCATGATTGGATTCTGCTTACACTTGATCTTTTCAAAATTTCGCCGACTAGTATAGAATTTTTGAAATTCAACATTACTCAATTGAAAACAAGAGTACACCTCTCTCGTGAGAATAACACAATTATATGCAACGATGTCTTTATTAAACGGGGAGTCTTTCAGGGTGATGCCCTCTCTCAACTCCTTTTTTGTNTGTCATGTCTACAGTGTTCAATCCCTTTGTCTATCTGGACTCTGATATCTCATATGACTGTTACTTTTTCATTTTCCGTAACTGGTTCAATGCAGTGATCATATTACCTCTGGAACAGAAGGGATGTAGAAGAGGCTTATATGGCTGTTGTAATATTGTTATATTGTATATAGTTGAAAGTTGTAATACCGGTAAAAGAAACATGAGCTGTGCGTGGATCGACTACAAAAAGGCATTCGATAGCGTCCAGCATGATTGGATTCTGCTTACACTTGATCTTTTCAAAATTTCGCCGACTAGTATAGAATTTTTGAAATTCAACATTACTCAATTGAAAACAAGAGTACACCTCTCTCGTGAGAATAACACAATTATATGCAACGATGTCTTTATTAAACGGGGAGTCTTTCAGGGTGATGCCCTCTCTCAACTCCTTTTTTGTATTTCACTCATTCCATTGTCTTTAGAACTAAATACCTCGTAATATGGATATAAGACTAACAATGATAAGATCTCGCATTTATTCTACATGGGTCATTCAAAGCTTTACGGGAAAAATAATTGTGAACTTAAAGGGCTTTTGAAAATTGTAATTGGGTTCAGTGACGATATTGGTATGTAGTTTGGTATAAGTAAATGTGCAAAAGCTACTTTCAAAAAAGGTAAACTGACTAGATCTGTGAATGTACATCTCGATAAGGAAACTGTAATTAAAGACTTGGATCAGGAGGAGGTGTACAAATATCTCGGTATGAACGAATGTAATGGGATTCGACACTCAGATATGAAAGAGAAATTAAGGAAAGAACTTGTTAGGATTACGGCTATTCTTAAGAGCGAGTTAAACTCTAAAAAGAGGGTTACGGCTATAAATACACTGGCAATTCCGGTCATTACTTACAGTTACAACGTAATTAACAGGAATCTTAGTGAAATTAAAAAAACTGGACGCCAAAATTCTTAAAATACTTACCATGTATAATATGCACCACCTCAAAGCTGACATTGACCGCTTGTATGTAGCAAAAAAGGAAGGAGGCAGAGACTTGACTCAATTAGAGCTTGCATGTAAAACATCCACTATTGGTCTTTGTAGATACCCGAGTCTTACTGAGAACTGGATGCTAAAAATAGTGTACAGACATCACGAAAGAAAGAAATTCTATCGTTAAGGAAGCAGCAAAGTTTGCTGAGGAAGCTGAAACAGTTTTTCAACATACAGCTGAGAGAGAATGGAGATAAAGAATACGTTACTGATAATGCACGCAAACTGAAAACATTTGCGAAAGTAGAAGGGAAAACTCAATTGACGAAACTTGCTAAATGAAACCGGTTTATGGACAGTATGCAGCACGCAGCTAATAAGCTGATGTAGATTTATCAGACACCCATAGGTGGCTTAGCAGTGCTGGTCTTAAAGTGGAAACCCAGAGATTTATAATAGCTGCACAGGACCAGAGTTTATTAGCTCAAAACTACATAGCAATTGTAATACGTAATGGTGCCGATCCGAAATGTAGATTTTGTGATAAAAGTGTCGAAACGATTGACCATTTGGTGTCAGGTTGTCAAATCCTAGCGCCAAACGAGTATATTAATAGGCATAACCGTGTAGGTCAGTTTATTCATTGGAAAGTGTGTAGCTACCATGGCACTGAAATTGTTGAAAAATGGTATGAACATCAACCCTTACCAGTAATAGACACCCCACTGGGCGTCCAAGAAGGCAACCTCCACGTGGTGACGCCTGGATACTGATTAGCTAGGTTATCCTGACTGGTTGGTAACGAATAGCCTTCATTTTAAGCTGTTTTCCCAGTACAATGGAAGAAATCGATTTCGTCGTTCATGTGATTTTGCATCTGGTTCGTCGTCGATTTGGAGTAAATTTTTTGAACTTGTGCCGCCCCTGGTGGTAAGTGAAAGTTTTTTGTTTCTGGTTTCTTTCCAAACCGATCTGCCTTTTGGCGGTGAGGGGAGGTTTGTTTCCCGTTTCATGAGGCCGGATCGAACTCACCGGG
>RDPX01000014.1:3506591-3518745 GCA_003991215.1 Morbakka virulenta | reverse complement strand
TAATAATAATAATAATAATAATAATAATAACGGAGACCGTTTTAAGCAGAATGGGTCACCTAAACTGGGAAACCTAAACAGGCCCCAACTGCAAGGTCATGTGCTGTTTTTTTTTATGTACATCAATATCGCACACACTTGGGTGTGATGCATGCACCCAGTTTACCCTTATCGGGCTGGTAGTCGGATGGGTTTGCTGGGGTTTCTACCCCTGAGTCCCCCATGGGCTCGTATTGCTCCACCACTCAATAATAATAATAATAATATAGCTACTTTATTAGAACCACACAATTTGATCTTATTCCCAAAAAGGGTCATTTGACTGCCCAGGTACCAATGAAACGTGTCTCCGACGGTATTTGGAAGAACAATGTGTGTTACACTAACATTTAAGACGGGCAGTGGGCTGTCTCCCTCCAAATTCAAGTTAAACTACCGCTCAGATTACAGAGGTATAAAAATAGTGGTAAAAGATTAAGTAATTAAATTACGTGGAACTATCTCCGACGTAGATTAGTCGTTTTCCTGGACGAAATAGGAAAACAAAAAACCCATGCAATACAAAGCACAGTTCTTACTATCCACCTGTGCCCTTGTTCATATAGCTGGTCCTCTTTTAAGCATTTCTTTTTAGCTTTTATGTTAAACGTTTTTGGAATAGCAATCATGGTATACAATAGCCTATAGCTCGTGCAAAACATTTCATTTCTTGTTTTCACTCATGGCAGATTCTCACAATAAACTGTTCGGAGCTGGTCAAAAATGAGAGCTATTCGGCCTCCCTTGTTACTATCAGGTGTATTTCCAGGAGTCTCCATATGATACATAATTTCAATTTGAGATACCTGTAACAGTGCATTTTACTATAACGCATTTTATTATAACGCATAATTTCATGTTCTCAAGTTGCCTGCTGAACGTAGTGGTGGCTTAAGGGCGGTTATGGGGGGTTCAAAGGTTGTTTAACCTTATTTTTCAAAAAGAAGGATTTTACGAATGAAAGTTTATAGAGCATCATTCTACAGACTAACTAATTTAATTGCATAGACATTAGAAAAGAAAATTAGTTATAATACACAAAGACAAAAGGATCGTTTCTTTACAACATAAAGGCACGGTGACAAAGTTCTGGGGTCGTTAAAGGGCGTAGTAATTAATAATTAGTAAGTAGTCAATAGTAATTAGTATGAAATCGTCAGGTAAGAAACCACCTTATTTTCTGGATGATGTATTATTTATTCATTCAGTATGAATCTATATATTAAGCAATCGAGCCAAGGCTCAAAAAGAGCGCAGGAGGCTCAATATTTGGTAATTTAAATAGTTTACGTATTCCAGGCTTTAAATTTTTGCGATTCGTACAAAAAACCAGAAGTATTTTCTTGTTCCACTTGTTCCTTGGTTTTAACACTTGTTATTGGCTTCTTCTGCTTGGTCCGTCTTTAACCAACGTCGAATTTGAAATATTCTCAATGAATTCATTTTCAATAATCATAGAATACTTTAAAGTGTATTGTTGTGCTACTTAAGTAAGATAGCTGTTCCTTTTGCTATCTAAGAGAAAAAAATTAGCTTCGGTGATCTCTTGATGATTTGTTTTTTAACTTTTTTGACTGCAACCTGATGTCTCAGAACGATTGGAGTTGTTTCAAAAGGATATATCTAATATGATAAAGAAATCAAAAGAACATCACCATAGAGATCTTCTTCTTCTTCGGCTTCCATCCGACGTTTATCAGTTCGGCCGCTCGACACCTTTTTTTCTCCACTTGACTCGGTCTTCCCAATCTCCTTCTCTCGCTCCCACTTCTTTCATGTCTCATTCAATGACATCCCTCAGTCTAAGCTTTTGTTGTCCTCTACTCCTCCTTCCTGTCAATGGTGTCTGCCATACTGCCTTCAGAACATTGTCATTTTCTCTCCTCGTTACATGTCCATACCATCTTAACCTTGCTTCTCTTGCTTTCTCTGTTATTTTCCTTACCTTTAAAAATCTTTTTATCTCATCATTCATCCTGTGTTCGCGCAAGGATATTCCAACTAGCCACCTTAGCATTCTCATCTCCGTCACTTCTAACATTCTCTCCTCTGCTCTTTTTAAAGGTACGACGTCTACACAATATAATAAAACTGGTTGTAGCACTGATGAATAGATCTTCATTTTCAGTTTTATTGGCATTCGCGTGTCGCATACTATGCCATTCACTTCTCTCCACTTCGCCCAAGCTCTTCTAACTCTTGTCTTAACTTCTTCTTGACACCCCCTTTGTCGTTGAATGGTTGTTCCTAAATAGCAGAATGACTCTACTTGCTTAATCACTTCCCCATGTCTATCTCTAATGTTAATAAGATAGAGATAATAGAGATGAATAAACCAAATAAAAGAGAACACGGAGTCATCATTTTCAACAGTTAAATCGTCTGCTCAAAACGAAAAAACTTAATGAAACATTGTGAGCAACAAATGGAGAAGCCTCTTTGGAGGTGTTCCTCAAAGTAAAGTGAGGCAATTCAGACAGGTTTGACAGGATCGTGATCAGAGCTTTGTTTGCCATTGGAACTAAGTATGATAATTTAAGGACAGTGGCTGCACCACCTATGTGTACAAATTGTGTTTTACAGTACGGATCTGACATTGGCATCAGGACGGTTTATTTGGGTGTGACTCCATTAAGGCTCGGAAAACTCTATTATTTAATAAGTGGGTCTCCCTTTCGTTCAGTACCAAAGAGTATCCCTCCTTCGCAAAGAGCTGGCTCAGTTAAATAAACTTAAACAAGAAAAATATGTTTAACATGGGTTAAAGAATAGATGAGCTAACCCACGTTTGTTTATTATTTCAGTCCTTTGAAAACCTCTTGTGGCTAAATCTCTATCTGATTGTACCCTTTTCTTTAGTTTTGTGATATTCTTTCTCCACCTGGCGGGAAATCAGTCCTGCCTTTTTCGGTCTTTATTCTCACATTGATGATATTACCATAACTGTGAGAAGTGCGGAATCACAATACGTTATGTGAAGCACAAGAGAGAGAGAGAGAGAGAGAGAGAGAGAGAGAGAGAGAGAGAGAGAGTTTCTCCATGAAATAGTTCACAATTATCATAAAATCAATGCTTGTGCAGGAAATTATGTCTGAAGCGAAAAGGTATGAAGTCGTTATTTTTAACAAAGGAAAGATTCATAATGAATCTCTGTTTAATGTGTGATACGAAGCATAAATGCAGCGGATAATTAGAGGCATTTAAGGAAGCCAATGGATATTATCACCAATATCCACAAAGCAAAAGCAAAATTAATTAAAGAGCAGAAACAAGGTAATATTCTTTCTTTTGACAAAAACTGAATTGTCATGATTTCTGTACCACAGATCTTAATCACATAATGGTGACGGGCATTTTTGTCTGTGGTCCTGAGGTATGGGACAGTGAAACTAGAAAGGAAGTTGAGTATTGTTACCCGCATTTTTTTAAATTTATCTTAATTTTTACTGTTAATAGCTAATGACATGGTTTAAAGGAGTTTGGTACTAAAAATTCAAATTTTTCAAAATTGCAAACGAAGAACTCTGTTTCACAATAAAAACTATAAATTCTTTAAGTTTATCTGATTTTCTTCCAATTATAATTTTGTAAACAGACCTCTCAGACCACCTAAATTACGTAAAATTTAATAATGTCTTTTGTCTTAAAATCCCAATATCTGACTTGGATGATTAAAGTCATTACCTTTTATTCATTTTACTTATTAGGTAGATATTTCCTCCAAAAGGGTAGACTTCCTTATAATGTAAAGGGATATGACTCTTAGATATTACTTTTTATGATGCTGGGCTATTTTTTGTAAGATCAAGCAATTTAGATTTTGAAACACATTTTTTTGACGAGGAACCAAATTTTGGCATCTGAGATTCCCGATTCATAAATCATCTTGGATTTTATAGCTAGAACTGAAGCTTTTATCAAATTGGGCAATCATGGTTCCCAAAAAAGAAGTCTTTTTAAGAAACAGTAACTTTATTTTTGAATTCCACCAATAATGTTAAAGGATATTGTTCCTTAAGATTAATACAAAATCCCCCTTGTTCTTCTGTATCCTTTAATTCTTCTCAAACCTGATGTTTGTGTTTTTAAATTGCCTTATAATTAAATGTATGTAGTTGCTTTTTAAAATGGTCAGCAGTGGAGGTATTAACGTGGCTCTTTATTCCTACTTTCACTTAGTGTTTGTTTAATTTGCATGATTAGTTGGATAGCAATGTAGAATAGAAAGGGATTAATAACAATAATGTTGTTTAACTGTTTTTCAACAGTATTAAGGCCCTAAAACGATGTAAGGGCAATATAATTCCATGCAGAAAACCTAAACGCGTAGGCTACGACTCCTGAAAATGCTCTTACATGTTAAAACAAGCTCTGCTTTTGATCATATTATTTTTAAATATTCAGCATTTTCCTAAGATTTCCCACAAGCTTAAAATATCCTAATATTTGCTGATATTCGTTTCTCTCTTTTTGGCGCGTTGCCGTGAAATGAATGACCAATTTTGAAAAATAAATGGTTGAACAAAGAA
The DNA here is from genome assembly GCA_003991215.1 of Morbakka virulenta. Lineage (NCBI taxonomy): Eukaryota > Metazoa > Cnidaria > Cubozoa > Carybdeida > Carukiidae > Morbakka > Morbakka virulenta. The sequence goes on along the minus strand of RDPX01000014.1, from coordinate 3,514,177 downwards.
TAAGAGATCAGTTTTAAAGAAAAAATGGACCAATGACGCACAGCCCACTTCCAAATACATTTCCATTTTGAAGTTGGTATAATATAAACTGGTTGCTAGAAAATATGAGTATTTAAAATTAATGAGTAAATAGTATGTTCATTGGCAATCCTACATATAGAAAGACAGAAAATCTTAATGTAAAATTTCGTATATAAGGAAAGTGTAAGTGTGAAATGTCCAGCAATAGGAAAAGAAATACATAGTTTAAATTTATGCCTCTATTTTCATGAAAAATTTAAATCATCACCAAGGAATTGTAAAGTAAAGTAAAGAAAAAGTATGATATAACTATCTGACCGGGTATCTTTGAATCCTTTATTCAAAAGGTGACGTAACACACCTTTCTAACTAAGGCAGTATTTCCCAAGTGAGACCTTGAGAAACATTATCTTAGTTAAAAAGTTGTGTTTCGTCACACTTCTAAGGGTAACGGAAGGTTACCTGATGAGATCATTTTTATCTTATATTTTCTTTATAATTTCATACTGAATCAGCCTGGTATCTTAGCTCGATCAGTTAACTGAGAGAACACTAGAGGAATAAACTTACAGACCAGAGGGTCTACATTAAAGAAGGTCGACCGAGATGTGGTCATTAACTAAGACCACTGTTGTGATACTTTTAAAAAATTAATTAAATGGTAGCTATGGATTAGTGTCAGTTGTAAGGTCAGTTATTTGAAAAGAACAATTAACAAAAAATGGAGTAAGAATGCCAAAGGGCGCCCAATTTTTTTACTTTGAGGAGGAGGTTCTTAGATAATTGAGGAAGATAACAGAAGAAAGTAATTAACTTTTTTTCAATAAAGAGAAAAAATAAATGGCTCCTAATGATAGTGATGTATTTGTTTTTTGTCCTGCGAGTTGCATATCTTAATTCCTTTATGTATGCCCTGTAAATGGGCTGGAAGGACGTCCAAGACCATCCATTACATAAACCAATTGTTCTTGTTGCGTCAGAGATATCCAATTAAGTAAAATATTTGTTTTTTACTCCTGTTCTTCACATACATTAGTTGTCTTCCTTTTCCGTTTTTCCTTTATCTTTCCTTTGAATTTCAAGTCCTCCAACTGATCTATGGGCATTACGCGTCCTACAAAATTTAAATGTCTTTCACTTGTTTTTGATACCAACAATCTTTTCATTTTTGTACTTAACTAAAACTTGGTTGATTTTATTGTTTTTGATCTTCACGCCTTGTATCAATGGGACATTTGAACGTATAGCTGAAATGACTTATATTATAGATCATGTGAGGAAACAACAAAAGATCGAACCAATTACCCTAGTAGACCTCGAAAATGCCTTTGAAGAAGTCCATTATTTATTAATTAAAAAAAGTTGAACTCTTTCATCACATACCAGATTAAATCAATAGTATCATTATTCAATACACGATGACTTTTATTTATCAATCATAACGAATGACTTTTGTACGAATTATATTGCAGTAGAAAAGAAAGGTTTCTTCCACGCAACGGGTTTCAGTTTACCTAAGATGTTGTAGCAGTAACTTCATTAAAAAGTGAAAATCATAATTTGTTAAAACTTTTCAGGAAATGGTGCAAGTGATCAGAAATGACAATTAAAGCTAGTAAGTGTCATTCCTTTGGTGTCTGTAAAAAAGTCACCTCGTCAAGACAATATCAACCTAAACTATATTTAGGCAATGTGCTCGTTTCGCTAGTAAAACTTGATAATTATTTTACCTACCTTAATCTTGACTTTGACTTCAGAATGACAGGCAATATACATCAAACTAAATTAATAGAAACTGCTATTGAGTAAGACAAGGTTCAGCGACAATGCATGCAAATATGGTGGTGGACGACGTTTTACTTATCTACAACGCTTTGCACAGGACAGAAATGCATGGAGAGCCATGCCTGTTCAACTCAATGAACTATCCGTTTAAAGAGTAAGAAGTTATTGAGTAAACCAAAATAATTGATAAACTACCTCTCCATCAAAACAAGTTAAAGCTTTACCAGCAAAGGACCGTATCGAAAATCAGTTAACACTTTGGAGTCATCAAACTATTTAATACTTGGATGAAGAGCCATGTTGACAGTATCTTAAAAAGATAAGTAAGGCTATCGCTCAAAATACCTGTAAATGGAACACCATAAACATTATTACCCAGTCCAAGTGTAAATTTAGAGCTTCCTCTAAACATCCTCTTATAATTCCTTAATATTGCTTTCTCTAGGAAAATGTGGTCCATAGTAACTACTCTTTCGGCTCCACCCTTTTGTTTTTTTCCGGAAGAAGATCATTTTCTTCAAGGTGTGTGTACATTGTATCTGTAGTAATTTCTGTGAGCAGCTTCCAGATGAGTAATTAGCACCATATTGCCCCTGTGATTGTCTATAGCATTCCTTTTTGCGATGTCTTTGGGGTATAATACAGTCTTTACTTTTGTCAGCAATGCCAACATCTCTTGGTCATCACTAAGTAAAGTGTTGAGCTGTTCAGGTATTAGTGTGTGACATTCACTAAATCGTTGAGTCCAATACCTTAGAGCCCCGTCCGGTCCTGGCAACTTCAGAATGGTCATCTTTTTGCAGCTTTCTTTTTTTCTCTCTGACTATAATTTATAATTGCGCTCCTTGTGGGCTAATAGTTGTTTGTTATTGTTGGCATTTAGTTATTGACTAAAAGCTTTTTGCTACCTCCTTTGATCACCACTTTTGGATGGTGGATCAATTTCAATGCTCGCTTTGTTTTCCATGAGGACCTTATAAGCACGGTATTGGGTGACTTGGGACTGGCTGTTCCTATTCTTTCATGTGAGAACTTTTTTTGGCGTGGGTATCAGGAAGGACCGTAATGAGACTTCCGAAACAAACCTCTCGATACCTGATTTATGGATGAGATTTATCTAGTACAGTACAAATATATTCAAACTTTTCAACAATGCTGACTTGGATGTGGTGGACCATCACTTTCAGTTCTTCAAATATTTTTGGTTGCTGTGATCCTTCAAATAACAGTAAAAAAATGATGAATTTAATAATTCCTTAATATTATTAACCTGCAGTAGAAATAAGAAACCTCATTATTTATTATTTTGTTATCTCTATTGTAAATAATTCTCTCCGTTAGTTTTCTTAAATGAAACGGATCCCTTGAACTCTATTTTTGAATGTTTTCCGTCGTCAAGTCACTCCAGTCAAAAGTCAACGTTATCTCTTACCTTGCTTTGTTTGCTGCCTTCTGTTTCTTCACAGTTTCACAAACTTGATGGCGTTATGCCTTGCATGTTGCTAACTACTAAAATCTTTTTGAAATTGCTGTCTACTGAAGTAATGATAAGTAAACCATTGCAGTTCTGAAAAATGAATACTGAAGCACAAGACAGTTTGAGGAATAGTTGCAGTGCTTGCGGTATCAAATGCTTTGCGTAGATTTTAAAAGATGATATATGTAGTCCTTTATATATAGACTTTATATATCATATTAAAATCACCGTCAAAGAGTCAAAAATCTGGTATATGTTTTGTTTCACGTGTTCTGAAGGTAACTTGTTGGTATGAAAATAGGCCTTTTTTAAAAATATGGATCAAATTCTAAGATAGTAAGATTATGCGATTTATGGTTTTCTTTGTAAATGTTTGTGATTTTTGCTATTTTAAATAGCAAAAATCAAATGAGTATTTTTCTTCAAGTAATTAGATAAACATTTAGGGTGCAAAATTTGAATATCGAATTAAAATCACGTTCATTTTGCTCAGTGAACTTGACTTGACAAGACGCCACAATAAGAAAACTTGTCTTGAGATACTGAACAAAAGTGTATTTGTTCTTCAGTAGAAGGGACAGTACAGACAGGGTGTTACGAGACTTGTCCTAATACAGAATATCACTTCAGCACCGTCCTTCACCAAATGTATCAGCGGGTTTACTAAGCTTGATTTGTTTTAATTCTTTGGTATATCTCCCGCGATGCATCCTGAAAGTATAATGTACAACTATTTGTATTGATCTTGCTCAGCCTAACAGTTGAATAGTTACATGTTTTCATGTTTTCTATATAAAACTGTGGCTGGTTACTAAACCTTGAAATATCTTTGCAACTTTTGAAGAGGAGGAGTAGAAACCAATTACTTTGTCTATTTCACCTACGATTTGTGTATATTCAACAATAATGACTTTGGAAATGAGTTATTATTGGAGATGTACATAACTTTTTGGTATTGTTTATTAACATTCAAGACCTTTGAGGAGCCTTGAGGAGCCGTGGATCAATGGTTGGTGCAGCTGTACCATAAAGAAGAGGCTCCGGGTTCAATTCCCTGAGCGGGCGAAAAGACTCTGGAACTTTACAAAGAAAAAAGCTATTAGTTGGCGTCAGGAAGGGCATCTGGTCAAGAAATTGCTTCTGTGCCAAATACAAGTCCTTACAAAAAGCGCCTTCTGAACTCCAATTACTGAGACTTTAAAACCAAAAGAAAAATCTACTATCAGGAGCTTTAGTTAATAACTGAGCTTGGATGATCTCATCACGTATGTCTTGCTGTTTCCAAGTCTATGAAAATTGGACCAATCTGGTTCAGAGGTTCTCTGGGATAATTTTAAGGTGTTAGTCAGGGTTCTTAATCCTCTATTTAACAGCCATCAAGGGCATTATTGGCCTTTTTAATAAAAGAGGATTATATTATCTTGTGAAAAGAACACTCTTAAACAAGTTTTTTTGTCTTATTTTATGACTGTTCTTATATTACACTTTTTGATTGGTATAGGTAGGTCCTATTTGAACAGCTCCTTGTTGTAACATAGGGACTGTCGGCAAAATATTTTCCTAGCTTAAAATGCTTTCACATTTATTTTAGGGAATCTATTAACCAAATTGTCGTCATTTTAATGTAGTATACCAACACCGCTTCAATTAGTGTGCGACTGAACAGCGTTTATCTCAATTTGGAAATACGGTCATTTGCTTTAGTCCACATGTTGTGAAAATGTTTGATTGTTTTTAAATGAGTAAAAAGAAAGTGGGATTATGCCCTACAATTTAAAAACACCTAAGTTAGTAAGTCAATCAAGCCTAGGGGAAAGATTTACTGGAAAGAGGAAGAGATAGACTACAGAAATGATAGCTCGATATTTATCTCTGGTCAGAATTTAATGTTTACCAACAAAATCTATCGGTCCTTTGAACGCTGCGATACAACTTTATAAAAAGAGCTAGTTGATGTGCATATTGAAGTGTCAATAAATGAAGTATGAGGCCAATAATATTGATGCTGATTCCCTTAATTGTTTTGCAACAATATTATAAGTTTCTCCTGCTATCATCTTCAAAAACAAATTGCTCTCAAAAAAGACCTTTGTCAAATACTGTTTATTTGATTCATGACCGAAAAAGTACAGAAAAATATTGAATACATTCGGACTAGATTGAATTTTTATGAATCATATATTGTTTAGAGTGGGCATTAATTCTTTATTTTCAGTTAGAAATGAAATGGAAAAGTCTGAGCCTTTCATGCAGCCGGATTTTAGTGCCTATAAACGAATACCTTTACCTGGTTTTCATTTAGAGATGAAGCCATTAAACTGAAACCAATAGAGTTTGTAGATGTAAGAGCTTTATCATGTCATGAGTTGTAAGCATTTTCCGAGCTACATTTGAAAAGATACTTCTTACGACTTACGACTCATGATATGAGCTTAAGACTCATGACATGATAAAGCTCTTACATCTATTGCTTCTTCTGAGTCCATAAAGTTCAGAATTTTCAATAGAGTTTGTGTTTGGATGAAAATGTATAGCATTCATTAGAAGAAGAGCTTCGAAAAATGAAACTGCTACTGTCTTCAGACAAAACTTCTAATCAATATGTTCTCTTGTATTTCGTACTATGAAATTTCAAGTTATTCCTTAAGGCAATTTGTTAATTTCTTTGTAATCTTAGAAACCGTATTTGACCAAAATTGTTCTACACGTGTTTCCTATAAACAAAAATCACAAAAACCCTAGTAAAATGATCATCAATATTCCATAGTGAAATTACACTCTATCTTTTGTCAAAACACATTTTCCTATCAACTGTGCAAACATATTCCTATCAAGTTGCTAAAAACCTACAATTATATTATCAAAAGAAGCGAAGATAACTTTGATTGAGACTAAACTCCAAGCTATATTAAGCTTCTGTTGTATGTATCTTGGCTTTTTGTTCATTGGAAATATACATACAAGAAATTTTAGATCCAACTTCATTCATACTGGCTCCTTTGTACTTTTTAAAGCCGGTATTAAAATTTTAAAAGGTCTTTGTTTAGCAAAAACGTATGTAATAAATTTTTTGGTCCAGAGGAGCCGTGGCATAATGGTTAGTGCAGATGCACGGTCACCAAGAATTTCCGGGTTCGATTCCCCGAGCGTGCGAAAAGAATTTGGAACTGAAGAAAAGGTTGGCGTCAGGAAGGGAATCCGGCGAAGAAATTCCTCAGACGTGCCCTTCGGACTCACTTGCTCACTTTCCTCTGGCTCACTTCACATTTTTGCGCTTTATAAGACTAGACTTAGCCACCAATGCCTATCTTCATGTTGAGGGCTGGTCAACTATGTTTAGACTAGACTCGACAGTTCATCTCTTTATTCTTGGTATCTGTGCTTGGTAGAATTCTTCAGCTGTTAGAGTACGTGAACATAAAAGTAAAGTGTATTTTTTCCCTAATAATATATCTTGTAAAACCTATCTAGATTTGGCTATTTAACATTCCTGTGGTTCAGAGCAAAGTCTTACATTACCGGGATATTTACCATTTAATTATTGAAAATAGAACAAGTATTTCCATTAGTGTAGAGCATAAGTTATTTCTTTGTTTCCCTTAATAAATAATTAACCTAAAGAACATCTGTTGTCATCAACGTCTCTTCTCTATTTTAGTTTACCTCAAAAATTATTATTATTACTGGGACTTTTATAGATATTCTTTAAAGTCTGTTATTTCGTTCACTTTCACTTTTCAGTGCACCAAACCGGCTTTCCACAATGGGCAATTTTCTGTTTTACTGCTGGGTTAATGCTTATAGCTTCATATTACAGACACACTCCTACCACATTCTGTTCAAGATTGTTTTAATTTACGCTAAAAGAGCAGAGGACATGAAAGTGATCACCCCCTCAATCAATGCCTAGATATGTTTTACAATATTGAACAGCATTTCGAAAGTGTTACATCATTCTTATCAAATGATTACGATATTTGATTGACCCATCAGAACTTTTTCATCTCCTTAGACCTCTCAAAAATCGTGAAATACATATAACATAATTCCATAACCCTTTGGTGTTCACTGTTCTCTCTCTCCAATTCTCTCTCTCTCTCTCTCTCTCTCTCTCTCTCTCTCTCTCTCTCTCTCTCTCTCTCTCTCTCTCTCTCTCTCTCTCTCTCTCTCTCTCCCTCTCTCTCTCTCTCTCTCTCTGTCTCACTCTCTCTCTTCCTCTCGTCCTCTCTTTTTCTCTTTATATTTCTTTCTCTGTATCCCTCTGTCTCTGTTTCTCTCTTTTTCTCTCTCCCCCCCTCTCTCT
>RDPX01000014.1:3453905-3494160 GCA_003991215.1 Morbakka virulenta | reverse complement strand
CTGTATCAGAGATGTGAGGTATTTGTTCATTATCATCAAAATCTGGAAATGTAATGATTTCATTAAAATCAACTTCTTCATCCATCAATTCAATCCAACTTTTTTCAAAATTGCACCCTGTTGCAGGAACATTTTTGTGAGCATCCAGAGTTTTACACACATTACGCTTGTCCAAGTTTACAGAGGCTGTTGCACTTTTGCCGGGTTCTTTTGCTGGTATATTTTGATCTCCAATTAATTTGGTAAGAGGTGATTTTGGTGTAACTATCCAAATGATATCCGTTGGCTTGTTGTTACTGGAATTACCAGAAACTTGGCTGAAGTTTTGGAGATCAATAATTATTTCCATTTTTCTCAACAATTCCTCTTCCTCTTTCTTGTTTTCATCAGGAAATAGGATCATCTCAGAAAAATCCATTTCGTCATCCATCATATCCATCCATCTCTTGTCAGGATCGAAGGCTTTAATGTAAACGTGTTCATATGCTTGAAACTGTCGACGAATCTCAGAAGGTAGCAAATCTGGTGAAATTTTTGCAATACGCTTTTCATCTATGTCAAGCATACTCTGTATGTCCTTCATTGTGTTGCACAAGGTTGTTAATCAACTTTAATAACCAAATAAAACACTAGAAACTGTTAACGAAATTAACGCAGTCCGATTACCACAACACTGGTTAACAAATGTCAAGATTATCTCTGTGTTAGATTTGTAAGTCAATAATTCTTCAATATTACGTCAAATGATTATGACGTAATATGAGTATTTCCATCATTTCTCCGCTGCCTTTTGAACAGGATCAACTGTAGGTCTGTTTCCTTCTTTTTCTTGGCTTTGAATTATGGCTCCTTACCTACATAACTTGATAGTCGGGTATGCGCAAGGAATTCATTTTCCCCAGTGGGTGGCCTAAGAGAAGAGATTTATACTTTCGCTTTCAGAGGTGTAATGAATGGTCTATCCATTTTTACTATTTGTCTGCCTTCGTTTGCATCTTTGTATGTTAAAATTATGTGTTTGGTAGAAATAGCTTTCCTGGTAAACCAGGGGTGTTATTGCTAAAAAGACCCAAATAGATATAGTACATACGTAGAAATTATTATGAGCTACAAGTTTTGAAGAATAAATATTTTTTTTAGTCTTTTCCTTGTTTGTCTTCTCCCTTCTGGGATTGTCATAGCGAATGCATCTTACCCATCCTGCTCGATCCTGTGCCACATCGCTTGCCAGGCCCTTTGCTTTCATATCATCCTTGATGCTTTCGATCCACCTTCACTTCGTTCTACCCCTTTTCTTTCGTCATGGTAGCTTCATTCTCGTTCATTTCTTTCCAAAATTCTCTTCGTCTCTCATTTCTATATGGCTCTATCACCTCAACCGTACCTCTTGCAACTTCTTGGAAGCTTTTTTGACACCAACCCCTCTTCTCATTGCTTTATTTCTGACACGGTCCAGTCTAGTCAAACCAGATGCCCAGCGCAGCATTTTCATCTCTGCTACGTTGAATTGTCTTTCTTGACTTTTGGTAAGCTGCACTGTTTCCATCCCGTATAACATTCCACGTCGTAATGGTCTTGTATAGCTTGTATTGTATACTTAAAAATATAGAATTAAGTATTTAGTGAGCTCAGAACTAGTGGAGCATGCATTTTAGCCCATTATTTAATCTCAAGCGATTTTTCTCAATAGAAATTTTTAAATTTCCATATTTATTAATCTCTTTGTTTCTATTTCCCATGTTCATTCATATATATATACGTTTGCTAATGTAACTGCAGGCACATGTGAGATGGTCAAGGCAATTATGTGTGCCGGTTGACTTGTTGTGCCGGGTCACTTGTTGTTGTTGATTGTGAAAAAGAGGAAGCTTGTCACGGTCTCTGTTCCGGTTGACCAGCGGTTGATTACTTTAGATGTAAGAACTTTATTATGTCATGAGTCGTAAGCTTTCGTAAGCTTTAACCCTTCCGGTTGATTACCTGTTGATTGGTTTCAGCTGTCATGTGATAGGGTGTGGAACCGGTGATGCATGGAAATTGATGATTCACCCTTTTGTTCCCGCAAGCAGTTTTGTAGTTGGGCCAAAGTCAGCGCTTGTAAAGTCACCATCTGAGCAAGTGATGCCTAGAATGTCTAAGAAATAAGAAAGTTATAGCTATCCACAGGAACGTGGAAATAGTTTTCACTGTAGCGCGCCACAGGATAACACACACGTGTTGAGTACGACGGAACTTACAAGGAGTTCTAGAATGTTGTATGAAACGTTATGATGAAGATTAAGAAATAAAGTTCCGAAAGACAATCAGTGGCCTCATCTACAGTCGATAGCTGAGGAAATAGTTAACCCTCCAGACTGTAAATTAGGGCTCTTGATTGGGTACAATTGCCCCCAGGCATTGATACCTCGCCAAGTCATCTCTGGCAGTCCCAATGAACCGTGTGCGATACTGACTGACCTTGGATGGTCCATTGTTGGTAAGGTTGGTAATGCAGAGGACGCAGCTTTAAAGCATCGAATTAGTTCAGTCCCCATAATTCAAGACATCATTCCTGAACTGGTTTTGAGATCTCTGGAGTCAGACTTTGCCGACACTACTGACGAAGAATATGTGGCCTTGTCAATGGATGATAAAAGATTCTCAGACTTGCTGACTATGAAAACCAAGCCTGGGTTGCCACCTCCTGGCAACTTTGAAGAGGTTGACCTCTATCATAGGAAGCGCTGGGAGCGTGTTCAGTTCGTAGCAGATCAGTTCTGGCGACGTTGGCAAAAGGAGTACCTGTCTAGTTCCAGCCTCGCCAGAAGTGGCAGAAGACTCGTCCCAATATTAAGGTTGCAACAGTTGTACTACTGAAAGACAATAATGTGTTGAGAAATGATTTGCGATTTGCTCTTGTCATTGATACCAAGACCAGCAGTGATGGTTCGGTGTGATCAGTTAGCCTTTAAACTCCCAGCCAATCAATGATTGACAGGTCAATTCATAAAGTCAAGGTTTTAGTTGAATCCTAAGAAAAGGGTAGTTAGTCGAATCGCTGATGACTTGAGTTAGTTACTAGATAGTGTAGTTAGTTGCTACAGGCAGTAGACAGTTGCGATCTTTTAGCCGTAGGTTAATTTGCCTATCCGTAGTCAAATTAAAGGGGGAGTGTAACTGCAGGCACATGTGAGATGGTCAAGGCCATAATGTGTACCGGTTGACTTGTTGTGCCGGGTCACTTGTTGTTGTTNCCTGAACTGGTTTTGAGATCTCTGGAGTCAGACTTTGCCGACACTACTGACGAAGAATATGTGGCCTTGTCAATGGATGATAAAAGATTCTCAGACTTGCTGACTATGAAAACCAAGCCTGGGTTGCCACCTCCTGGCAACTTTGAAGAGGTTGACCTCTATCATAGGAAGCGCTGGGAGCGTGTTCAGTTCGTAGCAGATCAGTTCTGGCGACGTTGGCAAAAGGAGTACCTGTCTAGTTCCAGCCTCGCCAGAAGTGGCAGAAGACTCGTCCCAATATTAAGGTTGCAACAGTTGTACTACTGAAAGACAATAATGTGTTGAGAAATGATTTGCGATTTGCTCTTGTCATTGATACCAAGACCAGCAGTGATGGTTCGGTGTGATCAGTTAGCCTTTAAACTCCCAGCCAATCAATGATTGACAGGTCAATTCATAAAGTCAAGGTTTTAGTTGAATCCTAAGAAAAGGGTAGTTAGTCGAATCGCTGATGACTTGAGTTAGTTACTAGATAGTGTAGTTAGTTGCTACAGGCAGTAGACAGTTGCGATCTTTTAGCCGTAGGTTAATTTGCCTATCCGTAGTCAAATTAAAGGGGGAGTGTAACTGCAGGCACATGTGAGATGGTCAAGGCCATAATGTGTACCGGTTGACTTGTTGTGCCGGGTCACTTGTTGTTGTTGATTGTGAAAAAGAGGAAGCTTGTCACGGTCTCTGTTCCGATTGACCAGCGGTTGATTACCTGTTGATTGGTTTCAGCTGTCATGTGATAGGGTGTGGAACCGGTGATGCATGGAAATTGATGATTCACCCTTTTATTCCCGCAAGCAGTTTTGTAGTTGGGCCAAAGTCAGCGCTTGTAAAGTCACCATCTGAGCAAGTGATGCCTAGAATGTCTAAGAAATAAGAAAGTTTTAGCTATCCACAGGAACGTGGAAAAAGTTTTCACTGTAGCGCGCCACAGGATAACACACACGAATTGAGTACGACTTATTCTTAGAATAAGAGGGCAAATTCAATCAGCTTTCATAATGAATAAAGAAACAAAGCGTAAGACAGTATTAATAATGGTCTGTTATTAAGTCTACTAGCAGTTTAATAAGTACAAAAATAAGATTCTCTTTGTTTCTGCCTTCGTGAGATAAAGTGCCTAAGGGTGTTGCTTTATGGTTGAAAGAGAATAAACTAGGCTTCTTGGCGTAAGGCATGCATTACTAGGCATTCATAATTGATACCTCGTTCGTTCATTGTTTCTTTAATCTCCTTTGTGAGTCACGCGCTGTTAATTTCCCGTACTTGCGTTTCAATAAAAGGGGCATGGCTATCGGTTATTACCCTTAACTCTCTTTTGAAAGGATTCCATGTGCTGTTTATTTCTCCTGAAAGCAAGACATCTAACCAATCTATGCTTTTCGCTCTTCTTTGGAAGATTCTTTGTCGTATTTGTCGTGAGAACTTTTCTTTCAATTCTTCCACATGGATTTTTCTGATAACACTTGAGAGTTCGTGATCACTGGGGGAATACGAAAATACAAAAGAGACAAGAATCTTCATTTGTTGTAACATCTATTCGTTTTTTTGTTGATTTTGCAACTCTTGTTATCAGTTCAATTATTTTTTTAATCCATTGATTAATGTATTTTTTATGGTCATTTGGGACGAGATAATTGCATTTTAGATCTTCTGCTAGTAATAATTCTTTTTTTTTCATATATTAGTCTTTTTATTACATCTCAGAATTTTGTCGTAAAGTTTTGTAGATATAGTCTGAACTATACAGGGGCTCTCGAGTTAAAAAAACTATGTAGCCCTCGAGTTAAAAAAACTATTTCATATTAGTTCTTGGAGAGTTTTTCATGATCATACAACTTAGCTCCAACCCCAACAAGTACTGTTTTTTAACATGGTCACTCTAGGTTGAAGTCCTGCTGTTTTTATTCTTTGCTCGTCAACAGTGACAATATTCTTGTCTACTTGTAAACTCTGCATATCCTCTACATTTTTGAGTATGCGTTCAGGAACCTGTTCACTTTCGGCCCATCTGGATTGGAATATGTCCTGCAGTCCGACGTATGGGTTGTTTTTTTCATGTCCGGGAGACACTGAGTCGAGGTTTCTTTTAATGCTTTTATCCAGTTGCTAATGCCTTATTCTCTGAATATACCGTCTTTATAATGAGGTTACTTTCTCTGTTCTTTAACAGCCATCAAAAATCTATAAAGGAATCGTACTCTAGCCAAGAAAAATTTTGCTGTTATGACAGCTGAAAAATAAATTTCTTTCTATTTTAAGTAGCAAAACGTATAAACAGGAAAGGAAATATCATTTGATTGATGGGAAAGATCCTGGATATCACCGAAGCTAGAACTTCATGACTTGCTTGAGGTTGGCTTCTCACTCTTCTTCCCTTTATTGTAAAGTAAAACCATCAGCCAATCCCTCATTAACAGAGACAAGCTTTTCTTCTTTGCTCCAGCTTCCAATCAATTTGATTACAACAATTTTAAGTACAGGGAAAATGGCATTGGATAAGGAGACTAGTATAATTCTACTTGAATAGCTAACCTATTTACTTTGGGATTGAAAGATGACACTTCTTGTTTGACCACTTCATAGCTACATATTTTGCTATTTGAGCTTCTTACGTGAAAACGGTTATTATCAACCATATATATATATATATATATATCATTTACTACAGCTTGACATGACAAGACAAAGAAAGGGTAAATATTACAAGTAAAACAGACACCCAATACCTAAAATGAAGATAAGAATTTTCAAAAAGAGAAACCTGATGTTCCCAACAGTAACTGTCATACGATTAAGCATATTTTTTTCCAAAGGAACCAAAACTAATTTTTAATGCAAAATCATTTTGCTACAGTAAAAGTGTTGGGGTCTATTCTGTCCTTACCCCCAGATTCTGCGACTCTTAGTGTAGTATGAAATGGATTAACATAGAGAAGAACCTCAAAGAATTATTTTAACTTGTGCTCCTTTTTGCAAAGAGTTCACGACTTTTAGTCAGCATAGCGGTACAGCTGTGTACCTACGTTTGGTTTTTTAAGTATTTAATGTAAAATTAAATTTTGTGAGAGTCCAAAAATATTTACTTTTTAGGTCCTTCAGGCCAAGCAAGGTTTATAGTCACTTAAATGCTGGTGTAAATTTTGTTAATTTTTCTCGTTTGATTTTTTTTCACTTTTGAAATCTTTTTGATTTATTGATTTCTTCCCCCTCCCAATTCTATCCCCGAGAAGATGTACAAACTCAGTTGAATTGCATGCCACATATAACGATCTCTTCTGTCCCTCCCTAAATTAGTAAGTTTCATCGCACTTATCAGGTCAAAAAATCTAAAAAACACTTTTTTTTCTTTTCCATAACAATACATCTCGATTTCTAAAGCACGAGTAAAAGTGGTCGGTGCTAAAACCTATTTCCAATCACAGTAACAGGGCAAAGATGGTTTGTTTTACATGTCAGTTGAAGCTTTCGTTGAGAATAATTAAATCCCAAAGAACATACGATTTAAAAATGAGGAAAATCTAGAAAAACGGTATTGCGACGTCATCAAAAAGCAATGTTTTACTCCTTACAACCCATTAAGCAGACAAACAAGGACGTTATTGGTGTTGATTACATGCTGCGTTAGAAAATTAGTAACCTGGACTCTCGTGGCAATTTGGGAATTCCTACCCATTTTACGACATTCCTGACAGTTTGTTGGAAGGTGAAGTAAGTTGTAACCTCTGGCCACAAAAAAGATTAAAATTTCTTGGCGTAAAATTCGTATTGTAAAGCATGCAATGCGGATAGTATAGTATTTCACACAATATACAATAGCATTTTCACCCTAAGAGACTTTGATCTACTTTGTGCCTATAAGTTACTTAGTCTTACAAAAACTGGCCAAGCAGTAGTGAAAATGGATAGAAACACTTTAATTCAGAATAGAAAAAGTAAACCCAGGGATGCACCTTGTGTCATGTTTTCTGTTTGTTTGTTTGTTTATTTGTTTTTTGGTTTTTTGTTTTAACATGGCACCATACGTCTCGGTAAGTTAGCAAGTTTCGAAAAGCAACTATGATGTGTTGCGTAGTGATCATCCCCGGTTGAAAAACGTAAATTTTGTTACTGCCTTTATACTTAGTACCTTACAGAGAAACAAAAAAATTTAAGATATTCTTATTCCCTTTAAAAGTGGATTTGGTTGGTGACGCACCAAAACACTTCGGAGGAATGTCTTCGGAGGAAATCCAATAAATATTGTATTTCAGCGTAATGTCGACAAACGACGAAAGGCGTATTTGATGATGATTTGACTAGAGCCACCAAGAGATGCAACTCTATCCCCATCCCCTGTTAGTACCCGCTTGGACAGAAATACTAGTAATTTGCCTCATAACCAAATTTTGTGACAGTGTACATACCTCGGCAAAACTTCTCCATCTAAAGTGGACGTTAAAAAAGAAATTAACTCCCAGACAGAAGCTACATCTAAAAGTAATGAAAATTAAGTGAAAACAAAGTCTAGCAGTAAAGGCTCAATAGGATTATAAGTAATACTTTTGTGATCTCCATTACCCAATTTTTTTTTCTAATAAAAGCCACTGACGTTTATTTTGTTTTGTAGAAATTTGATGCGGCGTTTATTTAAGGAGGCAATGTATTACGAAATCTAATAATTGCACTTAAGTTTCACTTAAGAAAAACCGTTAACAGATAGGCTAGTTGCTTTAAAATAGACTATGCAATTGCTCCAATTGACATTTTATTTGTATTTTCAGACTCCTGTTGGGTTCAGAGAAAATGTTGGCACAACTTGTCAGTAATTTGCCTGACAACCATGGATCCACGTTCGCCTTCAACGTAACAATTATTAATAATCCAAACACAAGGCTCCATGTAACAGTTAAATCAAAATATCAATGCCAATGTCTTCCACATTATCTTTATCTGTAAGATGAATTCTTGGAACGCTTTTTCTTTGTCAGAATCGATTAGTTTAAATGGACAAAAAACAACGACTTGATCTTTTCAAACAGTAAAACCGGTTGAGAAAGATGAATCAGGCTGGAAACAAAATATTAACTGATCCTCACTTTCATCAATTAAAAGTTTAAAAACAAAGTTTCAAGGATCCATTCAACAATTTGTCACCCGGGTAATCCTTCACACTCAAGGTGCTTGAATATTGCAAAACGTTTTTGCTTAGGCATTCATTATAACCAGTAAAAGGGTTTTCAGTGATGAAAATTAGAAAAAAGTACTTCAGACATGTGCTAGGAACTCAAAAATAAAAGCAAAAATAAGTGGTAAGTTTTTTTTAGATTTTTAATAAAAACTATAGAGGTTAACAAATGCAAAATCAAGACTAGTCAACCTTCCACAGCTAAGAATTGGTACAGTTTATAATGATGCCGTCACAACACACTGGTTTTGAAATAATACAACATGCATTAGAGTAACAAAATGTAGCCATCTTCAGCTTGTTACTAGTCGATCTCTGGCGATTGTCAGCTGGAATACTCCTTTATATGCTAAATGGTCTTTCTACATCACAGGACTCCGCAGGGGCATGATTGATAGAGTGGCGTCCTACAACACCCCATGAAAATTACATCATATTGCTTGGAGTTGTTGTTGCACTAGTTATGCAGGACGAAATACTATGCAGTTCAGCTAAGTCATTATTTTTGTCATTACTCCAGTCCAGCCCTTGTTCAGCAGGATGCTAAATCTTTTCCTTCACCTCGTCAACCAATGCTAGAGCAACACTGAGTGCTAACTATCGCTACAGCCCAGCCAATACTCCAACAATTACGCTGTAGTTAACTAGAATCCAGCTTAATTCAGCAACGACTCTCTGGTCTTACAGCAGCAGCTTGAAAGGTTTGATGCCTGCTTCGTCATCATCATCCACCATTTCCACATCAGAGGTAATCCGAGGCAAAATCTCTGGGTAGTACTTAGCGGCAGAAACCCATGTGCCCCATCGATTAATAGCAGGCTATAGTTGAAGGAGCAGCGTTGGGCCTTGTTCTTTTAGTACTGGTCTCGTTTTGGAGCCTTGAGGAAAATCTTCTTTCAACTAGCTATCAGCTTATCCACCAAAAGAAATGTTTCGTTGCTGTTTCGGCCACGTTGTGTATACCATGTTCAACACATGTTTGATGCATTAGCTTTTTTAGAACATCGAAATATGCTTTCTTCATGTAGGCAGCAGCATCTGAGACAAACTACAAGATTCGGTCATACAAATGCTTTTGTGCCCATAGCAGATGTAGAGCCAGGGTTATCGTTTGGAAGATTGTAGAGTGGTTTGTGCTCTCTAAGAAGGTTGTGTAAAGAAGATAAGCCTTCGTTGGTTGATCATTGGGTAGGCCAACAATGACATTTGCAACCGAACAATTGCGAAAATTAATGATTTCGTTGATGTTTGTCCAGATATAGCTACTTTGGAAAGTAGCTAATTGCTGTTCAAGTTTATCCATTTCTGCGCGTTTCACGTAGTTTTCAAGACGTGTTGACTCGTCTGGAAGCACCTGTTTTGTGTAGCATTGAAGAAAAGCTCCAAAAGCTGGATTGTTTACCTTGATTAACATTATATTGGCTTTCATCAGCATCTTGCACAAATCTTCATTGAAAGAGTTTCCTATATTTGGGTTGTGCTGTAAAAGAAAGGGAAAATGCCGAATTGAATCAAAGCTGCTAACTTTCTCGGCACTGCTCTTGTGTTTGTCGCTATTCAGGTGTTGGGTCACAACACTTTGTTGGTTGCAACTGAATGGTTTTTCACATACTGCGCAAAACAAGACACCTCAGTCTCCTAGCAAAACAGAAAAGTCTCCGGAATACTTTTGTGCATTAGCTATCAAAGACGGTCTACATTTAGGCAAAACGTTAAATAAAATAACACGATGCAACAGAGTAAAGCAAAGTGACACGATGCAACAGGGCAGTAGACAAAGCAGATGTCACATAACAGGAGAATGATTCTGAGTTCTGGTACCTCTTTGTGAAGGTGAGTAAATTTCACTATTATGTTTGCTTTATCCTAATTAGCTATGTGTTGGCAGCTGTGAAAGAAAAAGATAATGATTTATGATGATAACTGATAACAGCTAATAATTTTTTTACTTTTCAGGTAGTTTACCCAAAAATAAGTGCTAAAAAGCAAAAATGCTTGAAAACAAGTATTTTAGGTGGTAACAGTAAAATAAGTGAAAAATAAGTAATAGTAATGTGATCTAAAATGATTTAAAGTATCTTAAAATGTCTTTTGCTGTAGCTAGACCATGAAAAGGTTGCTTCAGACCAAAAAATATAATTCTTAAACTCAGTTCCCTGATTCGAATGATCTGTTGATTGCTGTTTAAATGGCTTGCTTCATGAAACATCTCTTTAGATGGCTTGTTTCATGAAAATCAGAGAAAACCCCTTCCTGGGTTTAAAAGACTAGCCTCCAATGCCTGACATTTATCAGAGGAAGGCTTTTTTACCATATCTGAGTTTAAGAAAAAGGCATTTATTTAATACTACGCGTTTTTTACGCTAACTTCAACGACATTGTACAGCAGCGAACGTCAGAAGTCAACAAACCCGACCCCACCCCCACAAAAAGCTCTAAAAATATTTGTTTTCCTGCAGCCTTGCTTGAGAACGTCTACTTTTATACAATGAGCCAGATAATTGGGTAAATTAAAACAAGGAAAAGTACGCTTGGCCTTCTCTTCAAAGAAGACACCCTTCATGTTGGAGAGGGGCAAGCCGGACAATTACCGTTCGGACGAATGTGTTCAAAATCATGGGCACCACAATCAATGTGAGCTTTTGACTCCTTTCAAAATTTCTCTTGATCGTTGTGTACGTAATCACTATTTTTAAAGGAAGAAGATATTGAGCACTGGCTGGTTTGATGCCAGCGCTCATGGATAATTTTTTGAGTGCCGTATGGGGATCTTCAAGTGCCACTCTGGGAGGGTCAGCTGGATGGCTTCCAGCCCTCAGAATGTGGTAACGCTAGCGAGATCTACTTTTAGGATGTGGTAACGCTAGCGAGATCTAATTTTAGGATTTCAAGAAGTCCCAGCTTCTTGAAATCCTAAAATTTGTGTCATAATATTTTGCTTAGTAAATAATTTCTGGTCACTGCAGAATTGTTCAAAAAGCCGGCCTGCTGTTTACATAGTGCTTCCGCAAGGTGTATTTCAGTCTTGTCAGTCATGGTCTGCTACATCAGGCTTTGGAGAAAAAATTAATTTCTACCCAACTGTGTGTTGGAGAAAATTGTTAAAAGCTAAAGGGTGAGATTATGTCAGCGATATTGAAGTACAGCACAGATTATTTCCACAAGGAATATAACCAGAAATAATACCTTTAATATTATAATTAAGGGACAATTGTCATTTATCATTTGGATCACACGAGCAAATGATCTGCAAAATGACCAGATGACCTCAACCTTAAAGAACGAGTGCCCTGATAAGGGGCGTGTCTGTTATTCAGAATTGACTTCCAGACAGAGACGACGTGTCNCTTGACACGGGCTCCCAAAGCCACCCATAGTGACTAGAAGAAAGTCTGGCAGTCCATTTTCTATATCATTCACGCCCATCATCATCTTGTTCCATTTTACAACGGGTAGGAGGAAATGATAGATCTCCATCTAATACGATCCTGAGCAACTCTGATTGCCTTTGGGTAGGTACGTCCTGCCCCATCTTAGGTATTGGTAGTCCAATTTGTTTTTGGTGGCTTTCACTGATCCTGGCTTCCAACAAAGCTCTTTGAAGTCTGTTGGCTCTGACCAAAATAGATTAACTTCCTCTTTTTGATGGTATTAATTAGTCGAGTTGTTGTATTGATCCTTTCTGACACCTTCTCGTTGGTAGCTTTAGCAGTCCGAGTGATTCTTGTTCTAGTAATAGAAATTCTTCTTGCGGTATATCTTTCATTCCTTCCATCTTCAGTAGTCAATTGTAATTAGTTCTTTTACCTATCCCGAATCTTCGGGCTGGTGGTGGCAATGGTTTTTTCAGCACCGACCACCTTCGAGCTCATCATCAGAATTATCTTGAGTAGGGCTGTATACTTGCACTGTGTTAATGTTGAAAAGTGTACACTGACGTTTTACCAAAATGAGACGATCAGCAATAGCCCAATATCCTATCATGCCTTTTACAACTTTCGTTTTTACCTTTATGACAGCAGTACCATACTGATGATTATCACCTCCCGAGTAGACTACTACAAGATCATCTTCCATAATATTGCCACTTTCTTTCAATCTGGTTTTACTTATCCCTAAGACATCAAGCCTTATTCCTTTTATCTCCCGACAAGTGTTTTCAAATTTTCCTGCTGTATGTGAAGTTCTGACATTCCATGTCTCTAATCTAAAGACCTCATCTCTCACTCGCAAACTACAATCATCCGTCCTCAACCGTCCCACAGCATTTGAGTTGACAACACCATTATTAATAGTTGAACTCATGGAGGTTCGTGTTTCTTCCCTGTATCTGTTACAGAAAGTTACTGCAGAGGGTCCTGTTAAATCCTCATCACCTCTTATTATTTGTCGATCAGTCATGTCGTATTATGTGCGTTAAAACTCAGTAAACCCACAACCCTTTTTGAAAAGACTGATCACAATTCACTTTGTGTCATACTGTGCCCTGCAATTTGTCCCACCCCTCTGTTGGTTTCAAAATCAGTCATCATCATAAATGGAAGGCTCGGATTTGTGTCAGCATCGCTTCCATCGTCATGTCTCTCTACTTGATTTGATCCTGCGCTTCTCTGTATGCCTGTTCAATGGAGATCCCAGATTCTTCATTGATATTGCCCATGTACCTTGTTCTTGGCTTTCCTCTTTTCCTAGCTCTAGCAACCATGGCTATGATCAGTTCTATTTCCAGAGTATCGCGTCTAAGTATTTGTCCTAAGTAAGTCTTCGGTTTACTACGGTCTGCATAAGTCGCTCGTGACACTGAATTCTGTGCAAGACGTCCTGGTTTGTTACCCTCTCCGTCCAACTTATTCTTAAAACTCTTCTGTAACACCACAGCTTGAAGCTACAGAGTTGTCTTCTATCACCTTTTTTGAGAATTCATGCCTCTCTATCACAGGTTGCAATCGGTAAGGCTAGTGTATTTAGCAAGCTCAATTTCGTTTTCCTTGCTATTGATCTGTCTTTCCAGACTGTTGTGAGCGCTGATGTTCCGTTTTTCGCAACAGCAATCCTTTTCCTTATTTCAGGGGTATTGACATAACCATCAGCAGGACTTCCAAATATGTGATTTGTCTGATATTTTCCAATGGTTGACCACATACAAATATACTGCATTCAGATCTTTAACACCTTACTTTTATATTAGTATTTGGTACTCAGAGCCAAAGATGGTATTGACTAAATTAATACCCATGAGGAAACGAAACGTACATAAAAAAGCAGCAGGACATTACGAAAGACAACACGAGCAACACACACACACACACACACACACACACACACACACACAAGTTTGCAGATAAACGACAAAAGAAAGTCAGAATGATTGTTATGAAAAGATATATATGGCAAGAAGAATGACAAAGAAGAGTAATAAAATTGTGATAGATTAAAATAAAAGAATGAGTAATGGTATGGTGGTAATTACAGAAATCATAGATCATCAGTCGATGACCATGTCAAGCATTTATCCTTGTCTTGCACCGACGATGAAGAATACTTCTAAATTCTTTAAGCTTGTGGTGAGGACAAAAGGCGTATGGTATGTCTTTGTTAGGGAGTTAATGTGGCCTTTGGATAAATAAGTCATTTCAATTTGAAAAGTTACTAATTTAGACATTTTAATTAAAGATAGTCTGTTATATCTTCTGGCTACAAAAAAGGGAATTAATTTTTTGCATGGAATAAGTAATCGGAAAGATAGGTGCATATTCGTCGAATGCTTCCAAATTCGAAACATGCAAAGGATCGAAAAGAACCGGGTGGATGGTAGGAATATTTTTGTAGATATTGGTGGCAGTTGTTGTTTTCGTATATAGGTAAGTGAAAAAGTGTTATTTTTCCAGTTTATTGCTGTCTCAAGAAATTAATTTGTTTGCGAGAGAAAAATGTAGAGACTTTAATTTTCAGTAGTCACCCTTATGGCTTTAACTCATCTTTGAGTGATAATGGACAAGTTTACTCTTCTTTGTTTTAATTTATTCAACTATATTGAGTTAGAATTTGTAACCTGCTTTCAAATTTAATCTTTTCTTTTTTTCCTAATAACATTACCAACCGTTTTCAAGTTGTCAATGTTTGATTGTTTCAAATAATAAATTTATACTGATGTCAATTCAAATGGCAACGAAATAGTTTAATGAATCAATAAATCAATCAATATTCTGATTTTTTTCTTTCCTTTCTCTCCGTTGTATTAAATGGGACAGTGGTTCTTTTCTTGATATATCTATCTATCTCTCTATCTATCTATCTATCTATATCTATATATATATGTATATATATATGTATGTGTGTGTGTAAAAAAATTTATTTTATTATAATATATGTAAGATATTATAATATCTTATAATATATGTATGTGTATGTGTATATGTATGTATATATATATATATATATATATATATATACTCAATCTGCAAACAGTACTGTTTCGCCCTTTGTGGGCTCATTAGTGCAGCACAAAGCTTCTGAGAAATAACTCTCAGGCCATGTTGCCGAATCAAACACAGGTTAAAGAGTTATTGTGGGATCCTGCCAGAGTGCTCAAACTACGCATGCGCAGTGAGTATTGCATTGCGCTGACAACAGGTTCCCATCTCAGATAGAGTGCCATATATATATTAGTTTTAGTTATCCTCTCACTTCATCTCATGCTTGGAAAACACTTCCTACTTGTTATTTATCGATGTTTAGATTAATTTTACTTTCGTGGAATATTGTCTCCAAATTTGTTTTTGTTGTCTTTGTTTTAATTCCCCGCTCGATTATTCGTTGTGGCCATTTCAGGGTCCAAATTCTAGTTCATTCATACAAAGTCCCATGCAAATCTTATTCTCCGGCTTCCCATTGTCTGACCAAGTGGTTTTGTGGTTTCCTAAATCTCTTTATTCGTTACATTTTAAGGATTTGTGTGGTGATTGGGTGGAGTTTGTTACTTCTTCTGACTTTCGCTGGTGTACAATGTTGTTGAAGCTAGCATTATGAACGCATAGTCTTAAAATAAATGCCTTCTCCTTATTCGTATTTATCTTTAGTTATAGAAGAATTTGTTGATAAAAAAGAAGTAAAGGTGGTGTAAACTATTCGTTATTTCTTGTTTGGTTTGTTTTCTGATAAACGCCACTTTTAAGACTGCGGCTTTTAATAGAGGGCGGTGTGTATTAGAGGGCGGCGTTTATCAGAGGGTGGCGTTTTTAGAGGAAATACGGTAGTCTTAAATAAACACCTTCTTCTTCCAATCAGATATACAAATAAAACCATGGGGATTTTCTTAAGGTTGAGGAAGTCCCAGCTTCTTGAAATCCTAAAATTTGTGTCATAATATTTTGCTTAGTAAATAATTCCTGGTCACTGCAGAATTGTTCAAAAAGCCGGCCTGCTGTTTACATAGTGCTTCCGCAAGGTGTATTTCAGTCTTGTCAGTCATGGTCTGCTACATCAGGCTTTGGAGAAAAAATTAATTTCTACCCAACTGTGTGTTGGAGAAAATTGTTAGAAGCTAAAGGGTGAGATTGTGTCAGCGATATTGAAGTACAGCACAGATTATTTCCACAAGGAATATAACCAGAAATAATACCTTTAATATTATAATTAAGGGACAATTGTCATTTATCATTTGGATCACACAAGCAAATGATCTGCAAAATGACCAGATGACCTCAACCTTGAAGAACGAGTGCCCTGATAAGGGGCGTGTCTGTTACTCAGAATTGACTTCAAGACAGAGACGACGTGTCCAAACTTTGACACGTTTTTGCCTATATCTTTAAAACGAAATTTTTGTCTCCTTTTGGTGACAATACATGAGCCAGCTTGCAGTTGAGAAGTTCTTTTGCTGGTCTGTTATGGTTCATATGCCAAATATATTTAGTTATAATGAACTATCTGAACTAAATTTAATGTATTGTTCTTCCAGAAATCTAATTGAAAAATTCATCCATTGCCTCAAAAGTCTTTTATAACATTTTATGACAGGTAAATCAAGCCCCTTCATTTTGCCTTTATCCCCCACCTCCCTGTCGTTGACTTATAGCCTGACTTATAGTGATTAGAATAAAATATTTGTTCTACTTGTGTTGTATATTTTCTTACTTGTTATCATTAGTAAACCAAATAAAGCGAGAGGAACAGTTTCCGAGCACAGTGGGAAGACATTGAATGCATCCTTGCAACACAATACCCTTTAATTTGCCTGAGAAGACAGGAGTTAAGAAGAGAAGTAAGAGATGAAAAGTGAGACACCTCAATGATGGTTCAAACAGAATGTAAGATACTTGATTGGTCTCTGTTTACAATGTAAAGCTGAGGAAATAAAAACGTTTTGATTGCCCTGCTATTTGCTTAGGTTTGCTCACCTGTCAGTCCTTCACAATACCATTGAGTAATGTTCTGATCGAATAGTTTAAAAAATGCTTGTTTTATACTAAACTGAATAAATAAATGTTGAGTCCTGAATCTGGCTTTAGCATTGTTTTATCACTGGTTCTNATGCCAAATATATTTAGTTATAATAAACTATCTGAACTAAATTTAATGTATTGTTCTTCCAGAAATCTAATTGAAAAATTCATCCATTGCCTCAAAAGTCTTTTATAACTTTTTATGACAGGTAAATCAAGCCCCTTCATTTTGCCTTTATCCCCCCTCCCCGTCGTTGACTTATAGCCTGACTTATAGTGATTAGAATAAAATATTTGTTCTACTTGTGTTGTATATTTTCTTACTTGTTATCATTAGTAAACCAAATAAAGCGGGAGGAACAGTTTCCGAGCACAGTGGGAAGAATGCATCCTTGCAACACAATACCCTTTAATTTGCCGTAGAAGACAGGAGTTAAGAAGAGAAGTAAGAGATGAAAAGTGAGACACCTCAATGATGGTTCAAACCGAATGTAAGATACTTGATTGGTCTCTGTTTACAATGTAAAGCTGAGGAAATAAAAACGTTTTGATTGCCCTGCTATTTGCTTAGGTTTGCTCACCTGTCAGTCCTTCACAATACCATTGAGTAATGTTCTGATCGAATAGTTTAAAAAATGCTTGTTTTATACTAAACTGAATAAATAAATGTTGAGTCCTGAATCTGGCTTTAGCATTGTTTTATCACTGGTTCTGATTTCAGACATTTGTAAGGCTAAATAACCGGTAAAGGAACGTTCTAGCTTTGGTATGTATTTGGCCATTCACAGATCAGCTCACTCAAATCCCACTGTTGCTATTTCTGTTCTTGTTCTTGGTTGCCACTTTTCTTCTGACCGTATACACTTGACTCACTTTACCATTTTGTCTGGTCATGAAATTTTTGCAAGTTAACCGGTTTCATACAAATTTTTGGTCTGAAATGCTTCTTCTCCTTAAAGCATCACCATTTCCTTCACGCAAAGAAAATGGAATTTCTAATCCACCTTAAGGAATCTATAAAGAGAGATGTGTTATTTTCCCTACCTTGCCATCTAGATCTCCTCCATAATCCAAAGAATAACGATAAAATCCAGATATTTCTATCCATAAATGATCCAATGGCTTCTCTTATCTTCCTGGATTTTAAGCACTCAAAGTATTGCAAAAGGAGCATCAACGGTTCAAAAGTCATATTTAGCTTCTATATTGTTGAGTTGACCTTAACCTTTTAATTATCTTCTCCACAGTCAACATAAATATGATATAAATACAGCTACCTTTGTATAATGACATCTTAGGAGTAATCCACTACAAGGGTAGACGGGGTATGTTGCCAAATAAATCCATTATTATAATTGAGTCAAACGGTTTTGGGCAAAAAAATGTGTCCTTTTTTTGTAATTTTCTTAAAATGGTTGATTTAAATCAAATAATTTAAATTACGTTCTAACAAAGCTTGAGTTTTTTCTGCTAGAATTATACGCTTTATATTTCTTTTATTATTTAGAATACCAACCTGGGACGAATTTTTCATTTAATATTCAATACAGTTCAAATTACTATTCGGTTTAGGAATGTAACGTTGGATACAATCTACTTCACAGAGTTAAATTGATAATGAATATTTACCAAGAAGCACGATAAAATGCCTCATTTTCCACCTGGGTACATAACACCCTCTTTGTCCTAAATAATACTTTGACTTTACATACCCTTATACCACCGTCCCTTCCCGATCTCTACCTTCACTACACATGCCATTTTAGTTTATCATTTAATATGATTCTTCTTCATTTGGTTGTTCCGTCCAATTTTTAGAATTTTACTGTATACCTCTCTTCCTTATTTTAAGGTTAATTTGTGTTGTGATATAGTTTCCAGATCTTGTATCCATGAAATNGGGGTATGTTGCCAAATAAATCCATTATTATAATTGAGTCAAACGGTTTTGGGCAAAAAATGTGTCCTTTTTTTGTAATTTTCTTAAAATGGTTGATTTAAATCAAATAATTTAAATTACGTTCTAACAAAGCTTGAGTTTTTTCTGCTAGAATTATACGCTTTATATTTCTTTTATTGTTTAGAATACCAACCTGGGACGAATTTTTCATTTAATATTCAATACAGTTCAAATTACTATTCGGTTTAGGAATGTAACGTTGGATACAATCTACTTCACAGAGTTAAATTGATTTGTTCCGTCCAATTTTTAGAATTTTACTGTATACCTCTCTTCCTTATTTTAAGGTTAATTTGTGTTGTTATATAGTTTCCAGATCTTGTATCCATGAAATCTTTATTTGCTGTCTCCTTGACAAAATCCATTTGGTGAAACTTTGTGTTCCGTAACTTGTGACAAGGATTTCAAATTAATAGACGATATCCTTCTTAGCCTCTTTTCCCTTTGCGCTAATAAGAACTCAGTTTTCATTGTTCAGCCTCCTATTCTTGATTTAATATTACCATTCTACTTCCCCTTCCTCATTGGCTAAAATAATGATTCGATTCGATTTTATTTATATCTTTGTCAGTTATTTCGTCATTTACCTGATAAAGACCCAGCCAAATAAATCGTCTTTTACCATGCTTGTTGTTTCATGGACCAAATTTAACAAAGAAAGGTACTTTTTGGTCTCAATTTTTAACTCTAGCTCGTGATCTGAAAACCATACTTCTTAATAAGTGCATGTACGGGTTTTAGTATTAATCAGCCTGTTATATGAATATTACAGGTCTTAAAAACCATTTACCAATATTATTGTTTGCACGTCTGACTGACGTAAAGATTTACTCTTGCTCAGAAGCAGTGGCTTTCGGTAATGCTGGTAATTTTTTACTGTTTTTTGTTTTGTTTGTCTTCTTTCCTTTCCTCTGCCCCTCTCGTTGATTACGACTAACAGCCTTAAAGTTGTAGACGTATAACAAGAAATGTATTTTTAAAAAGATGAATCTAACTTATAATAGCAAACATTGTATACTTTACTTTCTCACTCTCTGCTCCCATAATGCCTTAGTGGTTCCCATAATGCCTTAGTGGTTCCCATAATGCCTTAGTGGTTCCCATAATGCCTTAGTGGTTCCCATAATGCCTTAGTGGTTCCCATAATGCCATAGTGGTTCCCATAATGCCTTTGTGGTTCCAACATTTTATTTTTAATTCCAGGTCCATGAATGAAAGATCCTCTGACCATACCCTAACCCATACTGCTGCAAATTATAATACGAGCATTAGAATGTGTTGCATCTTTTGTTCATTTCCGCCAAAATAAGTTGACAAATCTGGATGTAGATAAATAAAAAAATGACTAATAATAGCTGAATAAGGGTAAAGTAGCAATTTTTTTCAAGAAAATCCAGGGCTTTCTTAATGATTTGTTGTGAAAACAATGCTCTTCCGCCACTTACGCTTCAATTTCAGGTTGTCTTGGTTACAGATGTTTGTTTGGTTTATTAATAGCTACTTCCAATGCTGGAGAACTCAAGGAACGTAAGTGCAATTCTGGATGCTTTAAATCAGGGCAAGGTTACCCCCGACGTCCTAGATGGTGATGGGACATCTACTACCAAACTTCAATCAAGATAAAATTCTGTCAGAAGGAACTGGTGAAAATGCCAAAGAAATATAACAAAGCTATTAGGATAACCTCAAAGACAAGCCCCTCATGGTTACCAAATGATAGAAGATTCAACTCGGTACAGATACAAATAACTCGTTCACTGAAGTTTTTATCCTGAAGATTAATGACGAATTGTAATCGAATATCTACATTGCACAACAATGCTGTCTCCACCTTTGTTCTCCACTTCAATTTCCGTCTCCCATGACTTGAAATGATGAAGCTCAAAACTTTCTTGTTTTTTGCGGTAAACCTCTAAAATGTAGTTGAAAATCATTTGAGCTTTGAAGTGCTGGCTTGTTTTCACAGTTAAATTTTTAGATAATGGGCGTTAAGAGCTGGCTTTCGCAATTTTAATCTTTTGATAGACCAGATGCATTTCTGGTCGTCACAGAATCAAAGACCAGAGAAATTTGATGTGACCAAGAAAGTCGGTTCTATTAGTGTAACATGAGATTTTATACTGAAGAATATAGGAAACTCAAAAGCCAAAAAGACAAAATTAGCATAAAGCTTTCAATTGTTCAACAGAACCAATCAAACAAAGTGATGGTACTGTCTTCATGTTTTCACCTGTATTTCGTCAGAAATTTACATTTTCATTTATAGTTTTTTACTCTAGTGTCTGGATACAGAGCAATGTCAACAAATGATTTTTATAAGTAAATAAAATAAGAGTCTTTAGCCTTGGAAGTTTTTGAAAAATGGTTATAGTTGTGAGTTACAGATAATTTCCAATACAATATTAAATAAACTGGAAGCTGATAAAACTTGACACAACAAACGAGATCGATCTGGAAGATCTAATGGATCAAATGACATCCAAGACAGAAGATTATGTAAGAAAAGCTGTAAATAAAGCTCTTTTAAGGATCAATCGAAATGACTTTTTGTGTGTTATTACCTCAATTATGTTGTCAACTTGAAGGAGAGAAAAAAATTGCTAATGACCAGAAGAATTATGAGCAGGAAATCAGAGAAAAATGGTATCTCACAAAAGTCAGAAGTGTTTGCTTTTGTAAATCGTTATACCTAAAAGGTTCTGAAAAACAAAGACGTTTTTGGATAACTACTACTGACAATATTTCGTGTGACTAAGTCATCTGAAGAGGAACAGTCTCATTAACCTAAATCACAGAATACATTGTTGTTGCTTACATGTGGCTTTTTTCGACTGAAGGGTTGAATAATAAATTTTCTTTTTTCTTTCTCTTCCAATATTGGGCTCTTTCACCGTGGAATGGCTCTTAGCTTTCTTTTAAATCAAAGCATACATAAGGTAAAACGCTTCGTTATTTCTCATGCCTTCGAATATAACTACGCTGTCTAGATACCGTATCGCACACATTTACCTTTCCTGCAATCTCCATGCCAAATTATTTGTAAAATAAAACAGCTTTTCACTAAGCTGAAAACCAAAAAAGAAGAAAACTATGCCATCTCAGCTCTACATACCTGAATTCCTTAATTCATTTCTCCCTCCAACTTAGCTTCCAAGCATTCCCCCTTACATTGGAGTTCTTTCTCATAGTGTTTACGTAATTTCATGTAGCAGGCTGTGTGGACAGTCCATAAAGTTTTTTTATTCAGCTTTGTTGGACTTTGAAGAAGTCAGTGTATTCTTTGGTGCTTTATTAAGTATTTTCCAACACATTTTTACGGGGTTTTTTCGGTATATTTGTCAAACATAATTCCATGGAAAGGACTCTAAATAATTTTAGAAACTTTTGTTCAAAGTACTTGCCAAACCATGACATCATTGAGATCATTTTGATATTGGCCATGTATGTACATACTTATTTTGAAGTTACATACAAGCTCTGAAAATTAAAGGTCATCTTTTCTTTTCAAGAAATGCACTTGAAAAAAATTATCACCGCCGTCTTAACCCCGGAATGGTATACCTTGTATTACAGTTACCATAACCTTTTTGAAACATTTGCTTTCAGAAAATTTTGATTTTTTGGCAACAGAACTAAACATAACTACAACGTTTTTACAAGCAGGCAACGTTACTTGGAATACCAGAACTGTTTTGTAACAGCTAGGGTAGATGAGAATTTTGAATTGTTTCTTGGGGTCTTTTCAATTGCAAAATCCTGTAGAAATTAAGGTACCGCCTCTATTGGTGGCGCTGTTTTAGGGTTCCTTGGAATTCCTGGTTCACACAGATATAACACCAAACTCTTTCGCCATCACGTTTTTAATGAAGCCAATTGTATGTTCTGATCTAATCCGATTGGTATGAATGCTTTCTTTTGCCCTGCTCTATTTGAAAAGTTCTACGTTAGCTTCAGCTGAAATTGAAGATTGTTCAAAGAAAACAATCCTTTAACTGGTTAAATTTAGTATTTCGTTAATTTGTTATTTGTCATTCCTGTAGTTTAGTTTTGATATCAAAGAAAACGCTTCAAATAGACCTAGTGAAATATCAACTCGCTCCATTCAAAATTCATTCTAATTTATCACGGACTCTGAACTGCAATTCATTTCTTTCAACAAGCGGCCTAGTACCTTCATTTTTTTGTCTCCTGGACGTTATTCGTGGAAATGTAAAGCGCCTCTAATACAGTTTAACTTTGTTGAATTCGACTATCAGACATTTTAAGGAGGCATAATTAATTATGCACTTTGAAATTCCAGAGGTTGTGTGTATCCCATTTCATTCCTTAAAATCGAAAGAAGAATGAAATTTTTGTTGTGAAACCACACAAAGTACCTTCTGCCTCCAACACAATTGTTTTCATGAACAAATATACAATTTAGCGTGGCATCAGTGCGGCAAAATTTCTTTTTCTTCTCAAACTTTTTAACGCCATAGACAAGAAATAGGAAAAATTATTATCCTATAATATCTTGGCAAAAAAGGTAAATAAACCGTTTTCCTGGCCCACCCCAATATCAGGAAGTTCACACAAAGGTGGAAACGGCAGGATATTATCCTAATGCCTTTAATATTTATTTGAAACAATAGCAAGAAAAAGAACATGGATTACCAGCACCCTATCCTTTCGAAATATCGAAACATTATTTTCTGCAAGTTAACTGTGGAAAGTGACTTACAATAAAAAGATTTTCGGTCTAAACTTCCTTATTGTCTAAAGTACAGAAACAAAATTGAGCATTTACGGTACCTACGACTTCCTAAACAAATTATACTTTCCTTTACCCCGTTCTTCGACAGAGCTACTGTTGCCTCAACTGTTCAAAAAAAGAAACTCAGTGCCTATGTAGAAATAATATTAAAAGCAGGCAATAATTAAAGAGGAGGGTTTATCCAAGATAGATGCTAATTTAAAAGTTCTTAAAAGACGTAAAGAGCTGTCAACAAACAAACAAACAAAAATGTTCGTTTTACTTTAATTTAAAGAAATTTTGCAGTATTGTGCCGAACCAGGAAGATTAAGCCTTAGACATGATAACACAACATAAAAAACAACATTAAGATGTCAGATGCAAATATATGGGGTCCAGCAGAAATCAAATGCATCGATAAATTCTCTGTGGTAAAGTATCTTGTACTTCCACAGATACAAAGGGTGGTGTTGTAACTCTAGCTACTCAAAAATCTCGCCAATAAGAATCTCCAGGAAAACGTTTTCTGTGGTACCCTAAATTAAAAGGGAAAGTGGAAAGGCCGTATGCTACAATAAAGTCAATTATGATATTTTCGGTATTAGATCTTTAGGCCAGCATGATAGATGGCGATCTTGAAACAGGTGCAATGTGATCGGTCTCAAACCCTCCTGAAACTCTTAAAAGGCTCAAGCTGGAGTAAAAAAAAGTAAGAAAGGAAGCAAGCAGTAACAATAATTTCATTTATCATTATAGTTTAATTTAATGAAATACAAAAATCTTTATTGTTATCATTGTTAGCTCCATTATCAAAAAAAGCATCAATACTGGCATCAGAATTAATATCATTGTCATCGTCTTCAAAACCTAATTTGTTCAGTTCTACAGGGTCATAAGAATTTATTCCTAATTCAAAAGGCTACTGCAGTCATCTGAAACTCTTTAATAGGATTAATAAGGGTCCTTTACTTTAAAAAATACACAAGGTTGTTTAAAGTCCCATCGGTATAAAGGGTTTAAGCAGCAAACTTTTAATGCTTTGACAAAAGGGCATTTAATAAATGCAGACTCAAAATAACGAACCAATTAACATTAAATTAGTTTATTTTCACCGCATTCATATTTCCACAGGTATAGACTGCTGGTAACTATTAGTGACTTACTTGATGTAATCTTCAGTGCCTGAATATGTTCTTAGTGCTCTTACCTTGAACAGATTTTGTAATACATTTTTGGACTAAAAGGAAATAAAGACATTGACTGGCAAGTCAATTTGAAAAATTTCGGACTTATCGTATGACATTGGCGACCACTTTATGCCAATCGTTCTTTCTTTCTGTGCATCGAATAACTTCAATCGCTGACACCCCACTCCATTCTGCAATTCTTTGGAGAAATGAAACCCTTTGTCTTCCTCTTGCTCTTTTTCCTGCTATCTTGCCCGTACGTGCTAGTTTTTCCATGCCGTCTTTTCCCATGCAATGTCCAAGGAACTGTAGCTGAGATAAATAATTTAGGTCTTGAGAGAATCAGTATTTCTGGAAGTTTACCCTCTGCTTGTTAACAAGTTCACTTGCTAACAGACATTTGTGTCGTGGTATGAGTTGTAATCCTGCTTTCATTTAACTAAAGTCGCAACCAGCAGTTGTTGTTTTCACATTTTTGTCAAAGTCCACTGCTCACTACTGGCTGAATAATTAATTCGGTGCTGACTTTTGGAGATCATTTATATTTTCATTTGACTTAAGAGACTATTTGTATCAACCAACCTCTTTTGAGCTCAAGCAAAAACCGAGACGACTGAGCTCAATCAATAACCATTTTGATCCAATTACAGGATATAATTCGACAGAGTACCAAGTAAAATGGAAGCAAAAAAGATCTTGGTCGAGCTGAGTGAACGAGACCCTGATCAATACTAGTTGTTTCAAGTCATTGTTTTTAGTAGCTGAGGAGTCCATTTTTTTGCATTTTATATCATTAACCACTTCGTTTAATGGATAACTAATCAATCAAAATTAGCCAACTGAACCTGTATCAAAATAAATTTTGATACAATTCTGATTACTCTAGTTGATTCCTCGTTTGTGTTGCACATTCTGTCTGTATAATTTATAATTTATAATTTATTCTTTCTGTATAATTTATGCTATTCTCCGCGTTGGATTTGAAGCATACTACATCTGGTTTGTTTGAAACCTTGGCAAAAAATATTTTGTTCTCATACTTTTCTTTCAATTTCTTCTTGAAATATTATGGTACCGAATAAATCTTATTTGGATTATGTCGACCATCCCAAGGTAGTAGCAAGTGTCTGAAAAGCTCGTTTACAAAGTAAAATTCACCGTCACTCTCTACCCATTGGTAATAGCGTTGGAAATTCTCAAGCTGGACTTCATAGGATGATGTATCCCTTGTTATAGATGATGTGGACTGTGATAAAAAGCAAATCCAGTTTTTGTGTGCATTTCAGACATCATCACATCATATATAGCCTCAACCGCTGATAAATCAGATCAACTTGATACACGTCGTTTCATAGCAAGCGAGCTGTAGTTTGTTTTGTCGCCAATCAATTCAAGAATCCTTTTCGTTTTGCTTGAAGGATAAGCTTTACGTTTACACAAACTTCACTTGTCAACCACCAGGATCACAAAACTTGCTACATACGAAACAGTTTTCTTTCCATTGGAAGCCTTGTTTGGCTTTTCTTTCCAGGGACCGACGTCGCTTACAGGGTATTTCAGAGTTGCTACATTGGCTAGCAATTCATTTCGTGTCTCTAGGTTCATTTTGCATTTTTTCTGACAGCTTTTGTGTACAAATGGTTGGTGACCATTGACACTGTCTTGTCCTTCATACAAGTTCTGCAAAAGTTATTGTCGCTGTAAGACTTCACATGTTGTAATGCGTGTTCCAACGCTGGTCTGACTCTGCCGATTTTTCTTCTTGTCATTTCCTTTGCATATCATACATACATAAGGTATTCCATCATAAAGTATCGCCAAGTTGAGACGACGTCGCCCCCATCTCCCCCAAAAGACCACTGCATAAACCTAGTGCTTTCTTACATTTGTATTCTAAAAATATTAGCCTGCACGCCAAACCAGTCGGCAAATTGTAAGGTACGAGGAAAAATGCTTGAAATGGGTTATTTTTATGCCTTAGTCCCCTATCATCATGCTATGTATAGGAAAATTGCTCATTTACTCCTTTCAAACAGGAGCCTCACTTAAACATAGAATTTTATAAATTTGCTCTCCTTAAACTTGGATCTTTTTGTCAGAAAAACAGCCCTCAAACGAAAGAATCAGCAAAAATATATAAAACAGAATATTTGATGCCATTTACACCGTGGAATAATATCAATGACAAGATTGTTATTTAAAACCTTCAAAACAAGACCCCTGTATAAATAGAGCAATTTTATGCATCTTCCGTCTGGTTATATTGGTCTATATGTCAAAGGTGGACCGAAATAGGAAAAATATGAGGTAAAATTTTTAAAAAGACAAATTTTATTCGATTTTATCCCCCTAAAACGGTAAAATTGGATCAGGAATGGAATTTGCCAGCCATAAAGTAGTTCTCGTGTCGTATCTCAGCAATCAGTTTCATTCCGGGCAAGGCCGGTCGTCGGCTTATGTACTTGAGGTGTGTCTCATGGAGGCACACAATGTCATAGTCTTTGATAGATTGTCCAAGCAGGTCTGCCTTCACGTCTGTATATCCTTCGATAATAAAGGAGACGACAGCCAGTGCCGGTTCTGAAAAGAACCCGTGTTTTTGACTCTGGTGTAAAGGCATGTTGATTGTATGTCGCGGGTAGCGTTGATATAGCGTTGATTATCGATTGTTGCGAGTCTGGCAGAAATTGGCCGACTGAGGGTTGGATTCTCAGCGTTTCCCGGGATGCGCCACGAGGAGGCTTTCTGCTTGCATCCCATAAAGTAGTTAACTGATTACTACCCATGCTTCAGTAATCATGAAAAGGCATTTTACTACACACACATAGAAAACTTTGGCAAAAAAATATCGGTAGGCTATTTTTGAGATTTTTGGTCCACTTGGCCTGAAACTTTCAGCAGTGATCGTAAAAAATATATTGGGCTTAGGATTTGAGGGATTTTTCTTGTCGAAGAAATGACAATTTTTCAAAATCTTTTTTTGGTTTTAACGTCATTTTCCCCAGTGATTGGGGCTCAGACGGAGCCCTTCAGATGGGAATTGGATTTGGCAGTAAGGAACTTCTTAGCCGGATACCCTTCCTGACGCCAGCCAATAACTTTTTCTTTTGTAAAGTTCCAAAGTCTTTTCACCCATTCGGGGAATCGAGTCCGCAACTTACTGGTTACTGTGCAACTGCACAACCCATTAAGCCACGGTTCCTCTCAATGTATATACAAATATGGCTTAAAATTTAAAAGATCAGCTTGTGTATTTTTTTTAGAAGCTGCCTTTGAAGCATTTGTTTAGGGAAAGCTACGTGACCTTTATTGTTCGCTAATACTGAAAAGATTTTAAACCCTACCAAATAAAAAAATCTTATGTCAATATTGTGCAATAAGAGTTACACTGTCAAAATAATGTCGTATTGGAACTAAAATTTTTATTGTTCTACTATAAACAGAGCAGTAGAAAATTTGCTGGCTAGAAAGTCTCTGAACATTAAGTAGGGTTTGTGGTTGTTTTGGGCTTCATTTGAATAAAGATTGCAATTGTTGTCACTAGCAATGACTTTTTAATACAACGCACGCTCGCATTGATCCGAATAATAACAAGCAAACGAAAAGATTGAACTCCAAAACCAATTTAGTCCTGAGAGCTTCAATTATTGTATTAGGATTTATCGTTTACTAAGTCTACAACAATGTAAATCATCCCTCTGTAAGTAAGTACCGTATCTGGCAAACCAATTTTTATTTTCAGGCTCTCTCTCTCTCTCTCTCTCTCTCTCTCTCTCTCTCTCTCTCTCTCTCTCTCTCTCTCTCTCTCTCTGTGTCTCTCTGTCTCTCTGTGTGTGTGTCTCTGTGTCTCTGTCTCTTTCTGTCTCTGTGTGTGTCTGTGTCTCTGTGTGTGTGTGTGTCTCTATCTATCTATCTCTGTCTCTCTGTGTGTGTGTCTCTTTCTTTCATTGCTTAACAAACTACCTAATACTCAGAGGGGGAAAGTTCTTTAATTTTCAAAAGGAAATTCTATTTATTTATCAGTATTAACTGGCCATGTTGAATTTCTGCTCACCGTAACTCTAGTTCCTTCTTTTAAAAGCAAATTATTGTTTCACTTGTTCCGAAATTAACACTGCTTTCATATGAGAACGACATAACCTGTTTAAATATTTTCTAAAAAAAGAAGAACAGAAAAAGATAGGAAGAAAGACAGGGCATGAACAAGAACAAAACAGAAGATCAGTAGGTTCTGAGAGAGGAGTTTTTCGACACAGTTGCAAAAGCCAGGTATTCAAGAAGATTGTAGTATTGTTTTTCTCTTGTGTTTCGGCTTATTTTTGTGACAATCAAAGAGTTGGCACAAAGGAAAATAACACAACTCTGACACATTGAATTATATCTAATAAAACCAGTGAGAACCAACCACAGGGAAAAAATCTATAAATACTGTTTTTCCGGTACTGTACTATCCAAACTGATTAAATAAATAGACAATGTACAAACAAATTTTCACACACGCACATTCTCTCTCTCTTTCTCTCTCTCTCTCTCTCTCTCTCTCTCTCTCTCTCTCTCTCTCTTTCTCTCTCTCTCCGTATCTCTCTTTTTATCTCTCTGGAATTCATAGTATAAAAGGGGTCAAGGACATATTGCTCCAAACCAAATTCTTACGCCGCTATTTACTAGGAAAAGGAAACGATACAGACAAAATACTACAGCACAATTGGGCACCACTCATTTTGCCACAGACTCATTCTGCTACTAAAATATTGCTTTGTATCTGTTTGTTTTTGTTATTTATTTGTTTAATCATTGTGCATTTCTAGATGCACATGTATATCACAAATTTCCTTCTGTGAATGTAAGTACATGGTATTACAGTATTCATTTGTGTAGTTGGATTTAACCTTCTTACGTGTGTATCTCTTTATGTTCAATGCACCTATATAAAGTTGTTGGACAAGTAGTTTACAAAAACCTTTACAATATCCAGCAAATTACCATAGGGTATCATTGTATACAACAAACATTACGGTAGCAAAAACGACCTGTAAGAGCATGACACAGTAAAATCTCCTTTTGTAGTGCTTAGCATTACATAAGGTAGCATTTCATCCGTAGCTGTTTCTCATGGACCTGTTTGCCTCTAACAACTTATTGCACCCTTTATAAAATAGGATTAAAGTTAAGACAACGACGTTTTTATTTTACTTTGGCACTATGAGCATGTTGAGAGCAATCTAGCAGATATGCCAAACTGTGCACAATTCTAAAGACCTTAGGATCCTGGCTGAAACAGAGACAGGGCTGCTGCTGTTTTAGCATCAAATGAACTTAAGTGGTGATCATGATAATAATAAGTTGGAGGTAAACCAATTTTGAAAAAGTTATCCCAAACGATTTACGTAATGCCTTTGTATAGTCTATACGTTCGTATGATCATCCAATAAAGAATGTTACAAAATATCTCCATATAGTGTTAATTTAGATGTAGACAGAGAAAGTAGTGAAACATTCCAGATCAGGTATTATATATAATAGTGCTCATTGATATTTTTGTATGAGCTATTTTTATTTTCATCATATCACTTTGGAAGATACAGTTGAGCAAATTGAATAACTGGAATATTTAGTACCAACCTTTGTCAGGGAAGGCAAGTGATCGTATGCAAACTCCTTGTATACTACAGAAATGCGTTTCCTAACGTACTTTAGTTCCTTAACGCAAACACAAAATAACTTTTCGTCAGAAAAGCTGGGAGTAGTTTGTTTATCACAAGATTCGCACATGCATTTTATTGCTTCTTAAAATTAATTTCTGAAGCATCTAAAAACATCTTTTACGGCTAGGAACGTCTCCCATTCTTAGTTTGTGGTTCTGAAATTGTTTACGACAGATTATTTAGTTCCTATTCACAAAGAAATAGCGTGTATTTAAGTAAGTTATGGAGTCCAAGACAATTTTACAGTATGCTAACTTGATGCCATTGCATCGCTTCAACTATCCGTAAAACCTGAACGAATTAAACATTTCCAGAGAGAAGATTCTAATGTGATTGATAGAAGCAAGTTTTCTCTCTACTTGGCAGGGTTAAAAAATTCCTTGTTTAAAGACTATTTTGAAGTTAATTAGTGGCCCTCAGATCTTCCTGCCCAGCAGATTGAAAATAAAACCTCGTTTTCAA
The DNA here is from genome assembly GCA_003991215.1 of Morbakka virulenta. Classification (NCBI taxonomy): domain Eukaryota; kingdom Metazoa; phylum Cnidaria; class Cubozoa; order Carybdeida; family Carukiidae; genus Morbakka; species Morbakka virulenta. The sequence goes on along the minus strand of RDPX01000014.1, from coordinate 3,463,240 downwards.
ATTTATATTGCATTATTTCTTTGACTATGACTGCAGCTGGGCCAAGATCCTCAGATCACCTGACCCAAGGGTAAGTAATATATTTTCCTTTACGTCACCGTACTACCTTACTAAAGCACTAGCACCTCTTTATTGAAGTACAGCCATACGGTTTTTCACAATTCTCTTTTGATGAATATCTCAAAAGGTTGTACAGAAATCAAATATTACGGTTAAAATCAGGATAATGATCAGAAAGGTTTGTTCGTAGCACTTATCTGTACCGACACAAGAATGAGAAAATACAATTCCAGCAATATTGTATTAACCAGGAAAACAAAGAAGGAGAGGTTAATTAAACCAAGTCGCTTTTTCGCCTTCTTTGTCAAAACAATTAAAGACTTCATAGAATTTTCCTCTCTCCACGTAACATAGCCAAATACTGGAAATAAATCCCTTTTAATTCTTCAGTAAGTAGACGCCTTCAATGTTTTCTTGGCCTCTAAATAGGCAAAAATACGTCAAAGCAAATAAATAAATTAGTGCGTAACTAGAAAAGTAATATATATAAACATAAAAACAAACAATCAATATATATAAACATACAAGCAAACGAACAATATATATATAAACATACAAACACAATAATGCAATGCGCAGGTGCAACCTCCAGACTGACGTAGACCGGTTTCGACCATTGTTAAGTCTCCTCAGTAAGCCTTGTCATGGAGGCCAAAAATCTCAAAGTGACGTCTTTCAAACAACCTTTGCATTGTCTTGTGGGACAAGAAAAACACATATCTGTGTATTGCATATTTGGTTTCGTATATACTTTAGTTGGAATAGGTATGCGGGTTCAACTTGAACCTCAGGGAATTAGACAACCCTGCCTTGCATAGTCACCGGTCGCCCTTTGGCAAGGCGTACCACCCGGTTTAGCCACCCCTCTCGGGGTTACGGAGCCTTCTTCCTGTCGGCCCGTCCTACCTGAGTGGGGTCGGTGCATTTCTGGGCGAATGAACTTCCGCGATGAGGTCACCGGCCAGAAATGGACACTCGCTGCCTTGCGAGCAGGTCTCTAGACCAAAGGCTAGGCCCACAGCCAATAACTGTGGTTGGCGTCTGGAAGGGCATCCGGCCACTTAAAACTTGCCAAAATAAAACTATGCGGATCAAAAATCTACAATCCATACCGGATCGGTCGAGGCCCGGGTTACCAACGACCGCCATCACCACCGACCGGCAGGGTGGTGCTGGAAACTATGCGACTGCTGGACAACAAAGGAAGAGAAAAGGAGGCAGGAAAAGGAGAGAAAAGCGTGAGAAAAGGAAAGCAAGACAGAGGTCTTTGAGAATTGGCACACTGAATGTGGGGACCATGAACGGAAAGGGAAGGGAGATAGCAGATCTGATGGAAAGAAGATGCATTGACATCATGTGCATCCAAGAAACTAGATGGAAAGGGAGCAAGTCCAGACAACTCGGAGATGGGTACAAGCTGATATACCATGGAGAGAACAACAAAAGAAATGGTGTAGGAATTGTGTTGAGATCATGTTATGCAGATTGTGTGCTGGCGGTTGAGAGGATCTCTGACAGAGTGATGAGTTTGAGATTAGATGTTGAGGGCACGCTATTGAGTGTAGTGAGTGCTTATGGACCACAGGTGGGCTGTACACAGGAAGAAAAAGACAAGTTTTGGAGAGACATGGACACCACATTCATGAGGATACCGAGAGGAGAGAGATGCGTGATTGGAGCGGATTTCAATGGGCATGTTGGGGAGGGGAACAGAGGGGATGAGGAGGTGATGGGAAGACATGGCTATGGAAGAAGAAATGAAGAAGGACAAGAGGTAGTGGATTTTGCAAAGAGAGTTGAGTTGGCAGTGCTGAACACGTACTTCAAAAAGAAAGAGGACCAAAGAACCACCTATAGAAGTGGAGGAAGAAGCACGCAAGTGGACTACCTAGTGTACAAAAGAAGACATCTGAAAGAAGTCAGTGACTGCTTTGTACTGGGAGGAGAGTGTGTTGCTGCACAACATAAGGTAGTAATATGCAAGTTGATGATCAAAACCAAGAGAACAAGAAAAAGGACATCTGATCCAAGAATAAAATGGTGGAAACTGAGAGAAGCTGAGTGCAGGAGGAACTTCAATCGGGAGCTAGTAGAAGCACTGAGTTCAACCACGGATGTACTTGAAAAATGGACTGAGCTCACCGAGAAAATTCGAGAAACGGCCAAGGCAGTTCTGGGAGCAACATCAAGCTGTAGGAGTCCAGACAAGGAAACATGGTGGTGGAATGATGCAGTACAAGATAGTATCCAGAACAAGAGGAAAGCAAAGAAAGTGTTTGACAGGACAGGCCAAGAGGAAGACAAAAGGGAATACGAGACTAGACGAAGAGAAGCGAAGCAGGAAGTAGCCAAGGCAAAGGAGGAAGCATACAATGATCTCTACGATAGGCTGAACACAAGGGAAGGAGAAAAGGATTTATTTCGGATTGCGAAGCAAAAGGACAAGGCTTCAAAGGATATTCAACAGGTTAGAGTCATCAAAGATGCAGATGGAAGACTGTTAACAGATGAGAATGAAGTGTTAGAAAGGTGGAAAAGTTACTTTGAAGGCCTCATGAACACAGAAAATCCCAGAGAAGAAAGAATTGAAGAAGCCCAGAGAGTTGAACGCGATGTTGGAAAGATAGACAAAGGTGAAGTAAAGAAGGCATTGAAGAAAATGAAAAATGGAAAGAGTGTAGGGCCAGACAACATCCCAATTGAAGCATGGAAGTGTCTAGGTGACCTGGGTTTAGAGGTGCTCACGAAGCTCTTCAATAGGATACTGGAGAAAGAGGAAATGCCAAGCGAATGGAGGAGGAGTGTGTTGATCCCTATATATAAGAACAAAGGAGATGCACAAGAGTGTGGCAACTACAGGGGCATCAAGTTGATGTGCCACACTATGAAGTTGTGGGAGAGAGTTTTGGATGCAAGGATGAGAGAGGAAGTAGAGATCAGCCCGGAACAGTACAGTTTCATGCCAGGAAGAGGCACAACAGATGCGTTATTCGCTCTGCGCATCCTGATGGAAAAGCACAGAGAAGGACAAAAGGAATTGCACTGCGTGTTTGTGGATTTGGAAAAAGCGTATGATAGGGTACCTAGAGAGGAATTATGGCACTGCATGAGAACATCCAGAGTAGCAGAAAAGTATGTAAGGCTAGTAAAAGACATGTACAAAGACAGTGCGACGGCTGTAAGAAGTGCTGCAGGAATGACTGACTGGTTCCGAGTCAAGGTCGGACTCCACCAAGGGTCAGCTCTAAGCCCCTTCCTATTCGCAATAGTCATGGATCGACTCACTGATGAAGTCAGGAAAGAAGCACCATGGAGTATGCTGTTTGCTGACGATATTGTGCTGTGCAACAAAACCAGGAACGAGGCCGAAGAAGAACTGGAGGAGTGGAGATATGCCCTAGAAAGAAGGGGAATGAAGGTAAGCAGGGCCAAGACCGAATACCTGGTCGTGAATGGGAGAGAGGATGACAAGATTTGCATGCAAGGAGCAGATGTAATGAAGGCAAAAGACTTCAAGTACCTTGGATCCACAGTGCAATACGATGGGGGATGCGACAGAGAAGTGAAGAAGAGGATACAAGCAGGCTGGAACGGGTGGAGGAAGGTAACAGGGGTGTTATGTGACCGGAAGATATTGCCAAAAGTGAAAGGAAAAGTGTACAAAACGGTAGTGCGGCCAGCTTTGCTATATGGGCTTGAGACGGTAGCGACAACAAAGAAGCAGGAAGCTGAGTTGGAAGTGGCTGAGTTGAGAATGCTGAGGTGGTCACTTGGGGTCACACAGCTAGATAAAATCAGAAATGAAAACATCAGAGGAACAGCACACGTTAGAAGATTAGGAGAGAAGCAAAGGGAAGGAAGACTGAGATGGTACGGACACGTGGTCAGAAGAGAAGATAGCTACATCGGGAGGAGAATGTTGAGGATGCAACTGCCAGGGAAGAGGAAGAGAGGAAGACCAAAGAGAAGATATATGGACGGAATTGAAGAGGATATGAGGACATTAGGAGTGAGGAGAGAGGACGCTGACGACCGCGCCAAATGGAGGCGATTGATCCGCTGTGGCGACCCCTGACGGGAGCAGCCGAAAGATGAAGAAGAATATACTTTAGTTGGAACACTGCATTGTTTGGCTTGATGTTATCAAAATCTAGTTTTGTCTCGAAGTTTTAATCATGAAATGCCAACAAGCTTACCATTTGTGAGCGAGTGTATATATATATATATATATATATATATATATATATATATATATATATATATATATATATATATATATATTTGTGTGTTTATCTGTTTCTATGCATTTTTAAATCAGACACGTCTTAGTGCAGGATGTAACAACTACTTCCAAAAGACCTCCATCAGTTGCCATTAAGACAATGATATCGGACGATCCTGAGTATTCTCACATCCAGAACCAAAGGTTGTGAGGCGCCACAAACCACCACAACAACATTTTATTCAAAATAACGATTTATTCCTTTACCTTCTTAACTGACAGGACAGACTCGATTTCAGCATTTATTTTATTCAGAGTAGATAAAATTATCATTTGTTCCTTGTTGTTCTCTGAAACTTGAATAGCTTTCTTTTGTAACTTTATAATGGCAGCCAATAACTAGGTAAAAATTAATTATTTTTAACACTTAGATATGTAATTATAACCCTTTTTTATCCTTCCAACAATTGATTTTGATAGTGAAGTCTTACCAAGATGTGTCCAGCATCGATTTCTGCCTTTCATAGCATTATTTAGTTTATTTTTCAAAAGCCAATTATCTTTCTTCAGCAAGGTCTTCCTGGTAATGGAGGGGAAGCCGATACAACATTTGGATTCTACAAATTAGGGCCAAGCGTAGGCACTGGCCCATTCAGCTGACACACAGGTCCAGTCAATGCCAGGCTGTGGGTTGTAACAATAAAAGATATTGCTTTGAGTTTACCAGAAAGGAATTTATTGTATTGTGTGATTTGTAGGAGACACCTTGTGCTGTACAGAGAATATTTGTGTACCATCCATTGAAATAATTTTGGAATGATTAATTCTAGTGGCGTACGAGTCCAAGAGGCCAAACTATACGAGATTTGCTTCCACTGCTTGCACAAACACTTTTATTTCTAAAGGTTTTTGCTAGTGTTTTCGAACATTTCTTTATCGTATTCGTTAACGTTTGACCACTTGTAGCTTTCATGTCATTTGCAGTCCTAGTGTGTCCACCTAGATATTTAGAGTGATCAGGTGCACAGGTGATCTGCCAAGACTTGTAATGGCATCTTGGGAAGAACGGTTCACAGGCACAATTTGTGTCTCCTAAGGGTTGAGGAAAAGCAGAGTTCATCTACAGCCAAGTTCCACTCTCAGTATAAGGTCTTGGGTTGTATCTGCATTCTTGAAGACTCCTATATCGTTAAAGAACTGCAAGCTCTCGTTCACTTTTACACATTCGGTCGTTTTGACAAAATCTGAATAGAAATATATCAGTGCTCTGGAATGATGGGCTTAATATACAATCAAGACAAAAATACTAACCAGGGGAACAAGCAGGACATTTAGTAGGATATATGTGATGATAATGCATGGTTTGTGTTAATTTCCATCCTAATAACTAGAGAAGAAGCGTCATCATACAGAACTAATTCTTGTGGTGTGTTACAGGCTTTACAGTGTTTTAATCAACACAATTAAGTTATATAATTAAGCAAAAAACGATGAAATATCGAAGTTGCTCAACAAGCATCTGCTGGAAACAGAGTTTTTGATGCAAACTGTCATACAACATTCAAGAAAAAACTTTAATACAAGCAAATAAACTCAGATTCTTCAGTTTCTGAACTATCTTCCTCTGATATAATCCTCGTCTCCACCAAACACGTAGTTATCTAATCTAATAAATAACAAGAAATTATCGATGCAACAATACAACAACAGTCACAATACGACGATCTTCCACCAACACAACTGCAACTAATCTACTGCTCCAATACCCAAGCTCCTCACGACAATTCTTCAATGTGCATACGGAACTTTCACTGGCATGAAAAGTGGGATATATCATACACACAGTCACGAAATTAACAGTACAAAATATTTACAGTACCTTCATATCGAAAGGCATAAATATTTTTGTTTTGCTTAACGTAACAAAGTAAAAATTATCAATGGTCCGAGATCATCCGGCTTCTTTCGATTTTTGTTCATGTCCCCAACGACATCCAGAAACATGATCTTCAACTTGACCACTCCAACTATGCCAAGAAAGATTAAGGTTTCCCATCTTTAAAGGCTTTCTGATATTTGGCAAATTACTAAAAAGCTATTGATAGGTGAGATTTTTGTTCCATGAACCATCATAATGTTTAGAAATAATATCTGATCCAATTCAGAATGTAGCTCAATCTTGTAGCAAAAACAAAAGTAAGCCCCCAACTTCACCCAAAAGGTACAGAGAATATGACAAAGCCATCATCACCTTCAAAGGAGATAAAAATTTGCAAAAGTAAATAATAGCTTCTCTGTCTCAGTGTAATTTTTCTGTGTAATTTTTTCTTGCCTTCTCTTTTCTTTTGTTTTAGTCCTTTATTTATACTTGTTCCTCAACATTTTTTCTATTTTGTCAATGACAGTTTGGCTAAGTAATTGTCTTATTTCTATACATATGCCCTGTCTATATCTTAGTAATCTAATTTTATCTTTATTCACAAAATTCATTTGTCCCTTACTTCACTTTTGTTCATAACATTCTTCATCCAACTTCAATTTGGGTTGCCCTCTCGGTATTTCTTCTTCCACACGCTCCTATTGCTTGCATCGTCCTCCTCATAACCTTAATTACATTAATTTGATGGATAATGCTTAAGAATATAACAATTATATATTTCAATGTTTATTCATTATTCCTTTTTGTATTATATTATTTTGTTTTACGCTTTTGTCTTAGATCAACTCCGAAACCATCTACAAGGTCTTTTTTTCCCTTTTATTTAGTTTTGACGTCATTTTTTCCCAGTAACTGGGGCTCAGACGGTGCCCTTCACAGGGACTTGGATTTGGCTTTTTCTTTTGTGAATTTCCAAAGTCGCCCTCTCGGGGAATCGAACCCCGAATTCTTGGTTACGATGCAGTTGCACTAACCATTAAGCCACGGCTCTTCGAACCAACAAGAAAGTCTAAAATTCACAAATCTATGTGAGTAAAATTGATCCATTTGAGTTGCTAAAAAGTTTTGAGAAAAGGAAGAATAATTTTGCTGAGGTAAGAGGAGCCATGGCTTAATGGTTAGTGCAGTTGCGCTGTAAACAAGGTTCCTAGTTCGATTCCCCCAGCGGGCGAGAAGAATTTGGAACTTTGGAACAAAAGAAAAAGCCATTGGTTGGCGTCAGGAAGAGCATTCGGCCAAGAAATTCCTTACTGCCAAAATAGAGTCTCTATGAAAGGCACCCTTTCAGCCTCAATTGCTAGGGAAAAATGAGGTTAAAACCAATAAAATATGCTGAGGTAATCTTTGAAAACTCAGGGCAAGAGGAAAGAAAATGCGCATCTGACATTAGCATTCAGTAGCAACAACAAGGCTCAAATGATTACTCTTTGAAACTGAACTGAAATTTGAATTAAGTACCAGCACGAACATTGTAGTTATGTCGTACTACTGGCAAACCGTCAAGTCTATAAGCTCTGAATCACATTGTGTAGCCAGAATGTCTGTTGTGCACTCAAGCTAAAGAAGTCCTGAAGAGAGGAACAGCTAGTGTTTATCAACAAAAGATAATAAAGATTTTTCCATGTCGGGGACGTGTCCTGTTAATAAAATTTCACTGTAAGTCATTTTATTTCTATGGTTTTGATTGAACAATTTCTTACTTCAATAGCTAGAAACCAAAAAAATGAAATGATCCTCATACCTGTCTTTAAAAACCCAATAACAAGAAAACAATGCTACTATTTAAAAAGAATATAAAGCAATATAAACCACTAACTGTAAGTGTACTCATAGCTGTTTTCAAAATTACAGGCAAACAGCCGAAAAATCATGCTTTGACTTGAACTGTTATGTGTCGTTCCCTGACCCTGTTATGGCCGATTTTGCTTAAGAATTTTCATGCATTGCCTTAAATATATTAGAAATGGTATTTTCTTTCATAAAACGGGCATATTTCACCAAAACATAAACTATCATGCTAACTTCTAAAGCCTTTTGCTATATTCATGGCCAGTTGCAAAGAGAGTGTGTGGTACTTGATTTTCATTGGATATCAAAAAACCAAAAACAAAAAACCAATTGGTTTCATAGCATTTTTATTGGATATTTACGGTCTTTGTAAGCAAAGCAAGCCAAGTGCTGTTTCAGTAAATGAACAATGCCCTTCCGTGGCCAGGAAACTGCTTACACTTACCGAAGCAGTTACATGTGAATGTAAATGCGTTTTCTTAAAGTTAGCTGAATGAAAATTATCATTATTATTATTATTATTATTGTACAGTTTTCTTTGGATTTGCTAATTAAAATCAAGCACCGAGTCGCTACCAGCGACCTTGGGCGATTGAAGTTTGAGGTAATACATTTCAACAAAAATATCTACATTGAAGAAAGGCAATTGACAAACAGTATATGAGACAGTTACAAATTATACAAACCCTAAGACTAACAATAACAAAACAAATGTATATAAAAGTTTGGACTATATAAAAACGTTTTATTTTACATTCATTGCAATATTACGAACATCAAGGAGACGAGAATATAGATGGAATATTACTAACAGTAAGAGGACAGAATTACAATTTTACATATGACATAAAACGACTAAAGTGTTAAGAGGGAAATGATTTAGATCGACAGGGCTCTTCTAAGAACATGCGCTGTGCTGTTCAATACAATTTTTTGGACTTCTTCTAGTTTTGGGTTTCCAGGTATTTGTTGCAGAAATTTATCAGTACCTTTCTTTATTAGGCCAAGTGCTCCTATAACTACAGGCAAAGTTTTGGTTTTGAGGTGCCACATCTTTTCTACTTCTATTTCCAGGTCTTTATACTTCGAGAGCTTTTCGAATACTTTCGCTGAGACGTTTTTATCTGAAGGGACACTCATGTCAATAAACAGACAGGTGTTGTTCGTTTTGTCTTTGATGACGATATCCGGTCGATTTGCCTGTATGGTACGATCTGTGTGAATTGGGAAGTCCCACATAATCGTAACATTTTTACCTTCAGTAACTGCTTCTGGATGGTGTTCATACCAGTTAGCTTCCGTTTCAATACAGAAGTGCTTACAAAT
>RDPX01000014.1:3407400-3453751 GCA_003991215.1 Morbakka virulenta | reverse complement strand
AATAATTTTGCTGAGGTAAGAGGAGCCATGGCTTAATGGTTAGTGCAGTTGCGCTGTAAACAAGGTTCCTAGTTCGATTCCCCCAGCGGGCGAGAAGAATTTGGAACTTTGGAACAAAAGAAAAAGCCATTGGTTGGCGTCAGGAAGAGCATTCGGCCAAGAAATTCCTTACTGCCAAAATAGAGTCTCTATGAAAGGCACCCTTTCAGCCTCAATTGCTAGGGAAAAATGAGGTTAAAACCAATAAAATATGCTGAGGTAATCTTTGAAAACTCAGGGCAAGAGGAAAGAAAATGCGCATCTGACATTAGCATTCAGTAGCAACAACAAGGCTCAAATGATTACTCTTTGAAACTGAACTGAAATTTGAATTAAGTACCAGCACGAACATTGTAGTTATGTCGTACTACTGGCAAACCGTCAAGTCTATAAGCTCTGAATCACATTGTGTAGCCAGAATGTCTGTTGTGCACTCAAGCTAAAGAAGTCCTGAAGAGAGGAACAGCTAGTGTTTATCAACAAAGGATAATAAAGATTTTTCCATGTCGGGGACGTGTCCTGTTAATAAAATTTCACTGTAAGTCATTTTATTTCTATGGTTTTGATTGAACAATTTCTTACTTCAATAGCTAGAAACCAAAAAAATGAAATGATCCTCATACCTGTCTTTAAAAACCCAATAACAAGAAAACAATGCTACTATTTAAAAAGAATATAAAGCAATATAAACCACTAACTGTAAGTGTACTCATAGCTGTTTTCAAAATTACAGGCAAACAGCCGAAAAATCATGCTTTGACTTGAACTGTTATGTGTCGTTCCCTGACCCTGTTATGGCCGATTTTGCTTAAGAATTTTCATGCATTGCCTTAAATATATTAGAAATGGTATTTTCTTTCATAAAACGGGCATATTTCACCAAAACATAAACTATCATGCTAACTTCTAAAGCCTTTTGCTATATTCATGGCCAGTTGCAAAGAGAGTGTGTGGTACTTGATTTTCATTGGATATCAAAAAACCAAAAACAAAAAACCAATTGGTTTCATAGCATTTTTATTGGATATTTACGGTCTTTGTAAGCAAAGCAAGCCAAGTGCTGTTTCAGTAAATGAACAATGCCCTTCCGTGGCCAGGAAACTGCTTACACTTACCGAAGCAGTTACATGTGAATGTAAATGCGTTTTCTTAAAGTTAGCTGAATGAAAATTATTATTATTATTATTATTATTATTATTATTATTATTGTGATCATCATCATCATGGTATGAAAGGGACGGTTCTGATATGCCATGAGCCTTTCCTACCTATCTATGTCATTTTCTTTCTTACCAACCTGAGCCATGCTCATGTAAAGTATTCTTTTGTTAATGTAGTTGAAAAGGACTTTTTTACCACCTTCCAAACATTTAAACAAATTGACACTTCGTTGTCATGAGTCACATTCCATTTTTGACCAATTTTTTTTAGAAAACTTTCTCAGCAAGATTGTGGTGGAGATTAGTACGGCCTACTTGGTTCTTGGTTGGATTACAGTACACGTTGTAAGATGTTGATAATGGAAAAACTAAAAATGAGGGGAAGAGTTTTTCATATTTACAATCCCCTTTTTTCAAACCTTCAGTTTTCTGTTACCTGTAACTAATTTTATTTAGGGAGCCAGAGAGCCAGGGGGCAAGAAAGAGGTCCAGTACGTGAGGTAAATGAGAGGAGGATGACAATGATGATGACCAACATTTACAAAACGTAAAGCATTATAAAGAAAATGATGCGAATGTAGAAGACCAGAGCATTTTACAAGATGAAATAGATGCTTCTCATTTTTTGTGTTGCGGAGCATTGCTAGACTTAATGCATTTCAAAAGATCCCAATTTTGAAGTAAAAGTCTTGTTTGCTCTTTAACTCTCTCAGTCTGCCATGCATCTTGAAATTCTTCCTTTTTCTCTACTATTTAACCCTTGTGATTCTTATTTACGCTTTTCTTGAAAAATACCCGTGGTCCTCCAAGGGGTTCGTCATGTTGTGTTTTGTGGTCTCATCATACCACCTCCTGTTTTTTGTAAACTTGTGCCATTGTGATATTTATTATTCGGAAAGGTCATCCACATATGGTTTGGAACACATATTTGTGATCCGATCAACCATAAATAAGAAGGAATTTAATGTGACTAGAACATTTTTAGCATTTTTCTTTGATAAGAACTATTTTCGTCACAAGATTCTGAACAAACACCACGACCAGAAAAACTACTTTGCCCTTCCTTTCCCAGAGCACTTGAACTTTGGAAGTTCGAGTAAAATTAACTTGTCGTAAATCGTCTGGGTACTCGTCTGTCTCTGCTTATAAGAATTAGTCACATTCTGCCTCGGCTCATCAAATCTCAATTATAAACACCCTCATATCAAAGTAATATGACTCAATAACTCTTGTTAGCAATTTTGAACCTGCCAGAGAGCTCGGGCCAATCAGATTGTGACACATTCAACTTTAGGTGAGTTTTGCACAATACCCTTTTCAACTAAAAATGATATGTTATGAAAAGGGTAAACATCCCAGTAATTTAATACGCTTGGTCTGGTACAACACTTAACAAAAGCTAATCTTCACATTCAGGATTTGCTCACTATTTGGAGCTAATAACTTTACTTTGAGACTTCATTTACAACCAGTCATTCAAGTTATAAGATAACTTACAGGTAGTTTGGTATCTCTAAAAAATAATTAAAAGTTCCTGATAGCATCTGTAATGACGAGTGTACAGATGATGACAAGAAAAATGATAGTACAGCCATATATATAAATGAATTCAGAAAAAAGGAAGTGAGTTTTAATCAAGTTTAAAGAACAACTGCACAATTCTACACAAATATAAACAAATATAGATGCTTTTTTCCTAAGGAATCACAACAAAGTCGGGAACTGTCATTGAATTCAAGCTGAGAATTCAAATTGATTTCTGTACAGCGTTTCACCTGGAGATATGTGATGTAATTATACCCATAGATTTTAAAGTTTAGCTCATTTCTACCCAAAGGTTTGAAACCTAATTCATTTGATTTTTCAATTAGCTCTTTTCTTAGGGGAAAAGCATGAAGTTAACACAAAAGAGACTAAAGCTGATAAAAATGCCATGCAAACCGTAAGAACTAAATTTTATGAAAAGTGGTGTTTACCGCTACAAAGCGTAGTGATCTTTGGAACAGGAAAATTAATTTTGAACTAAGAAAAATTCAGTAACTACACAAATTTCGGAAAAACTTCAAAAAACATTTTTTGTCATCAAAAGATTTTCCTTGAGAGAAACCAAAGAAATTATACGGTTAATTATCTGGTTTTCCTTGATCTTTGATGGGTCCAGACATCTCCTTTTTGTGTTTGATCTTATCCTTTAGAAAAAAAGTTTATAAACTCAACAAGAACCACTAAAATCATTAATTATTTGGCACATCATGATCTTAAAAAAACAATATGTAAAATTAATCATTCTGGCACTTGTCTCGATAGCCCCTATTGTTTTTTTTAACAAGTATGCAGAGCTACTTATAGTGGTTTTCTTTTTCCGAAGTTTTTAATTGCGAAAATTTGTTAGTCTTGAAATTAGGTTTATTCTGTAGTTTGAAAGCTGCAATTAATTATTTTGAATTGAATTGAAAATTGAAATTGGCCCTACAAACAAAAACTGTACTTTGAAAATTATGTATAAGGTTTCTTTTCTGTTTATCACAACACAAACACAACTTCATTTACTGTCACTATTTTTCCTCGTTATATTTGACAATAAAAAGTTTACCAAATATACTATAAGATAACAAACGAATCAAACTTCAAAATGAACACAAACATCTTCTTTTCTGACATCGTTTTCTCTTGAAAGAATCAACAGCGAGGCCTGTTCCAACTTTCCCTTTGGATAGTGTCAAATGCAGAATTTATGGATTGCACGGAAACTGTGGGGAATCGATAGAACTTGCTCAAAATTTAGCATGATAAAGGACGTTTTTGTCTCTTAAACTCCACGTGAACAGCACAGCTCCCTGCTTTCGTAAGAATAGTCGTTGCCCAGGTTTTGAGCTCTCCCGGTGTCTGCAGAATGGACTGAACTCTCTAGCTCTGGTAGGCAATCAGTCTGGGAGAAAAAAAACTCCGACACAACCCCCCCCCCATCTCCCATGAGTTAAATGAGAGTGGCCCGTGGCACCACGAAAGGGCGATGATAAACATGCCTACCTTTCGCCTAGCCGCTGCAACTTGACAAGTTTTGCAAGCACGTCCCGGCCTGTCTTTGCCTGCTAGCCCACATGCTGACCTTGTCGAGAGAGTGACTCTGGATGCCAGCAAAATCCAGTGTCACTTAATATTTTGCAAAGAGTTTTACGGTCAAATGAATCCTAAATGTGCATTCCCATTACCAGCTCGAACATTGGCCGGGTTACCAAGGTTCGCGTTGGATCGCTTTTGCTCCAGCGGCAAGTGAAAAGTAGGATAGGAAGTAGCAGGTTCAGATAGTTGCGACTGACAGGGTTCAACGGAGGAGCTCTCTTGGAACCAGCCATAAGACAATCCTAGTCGATTAAACAGACTAATGATGATGAGAGGAGAATAGTTGAATTAATCTAACATTTAGCTGGAAGCATATTTCCATTGACTTGTAGATGTGAAGATTTCCCTCGTTGTGAATCTACTTTCAGAAAACGTTCTTTGTTAACTTGGATCCGGCGGATGATACAAATTTGAGGATATAAATAGCCAGAAAATAAATAAACATCAGTTTGTTAACGTGTTCAAATTGCAAAGGCCCTTCAGAAGTAAAAAAAACAAACGAATATAGTCAACACAACGCCTTGTTTACTAATGCAGCCACACAAATGAGTAACCAAAATTGCAAAATCGCAACGCAATATTGTAATATAACAACAATAACAAATTAAACAGAAACAAGCTCTTCTGTGTGAACTATTTCCATTGACTTTTTTCACCCCTTCAAGATAATCCCAAAGATAGACCCAAGGTCAACCACATCAAATTGAATTCAAAATTTTAGAGTATGACCGGGGAATAGGGGGGGGGACGTAACAAAATCAAAATGAACTAGCAAATCAGTTTTTCTTTTGCACCTCTTTATTTTTTCCTTTCACACAACATTTGTTGGTTATCGCATTGCATGCATAGTTGACACAATGTGTTTCAATGTCACAATTATTTACCCTTGTTGTCCTGCGTGCTCAAAGCTGCACAAAAACCTATGTTTTTCTTCTGGTGCATGTCCTAGAAATTTACAGCTATCTTCTTTCGCACGGATTTTGTTTATTCCAAGTTTTGATATCTACCAAATCTCAGTACTAGCTGATGGTGTTAAGACTCTTCTTTAACTGTGTACCTATGATAAAAGAAATGGTGAGTCCTTCACACTGGAGGTAACAAGATCACACCTTCGACTGGAAAAATAAAAAGATTTTAGACAATGAAATCAACACAACAAGGAAAATAAAAGAAACAATCCATTCCCTACAGCACAACAATCGCATCAACAATACATCCTACACCCTTCCAGAAATATGGCTTCCAGCACTAAAGAAAGAAATACAACAAACAGAACAAACACAACGTATGTATGGCGCCATTTTTCGAAACAACTCGATTTCGCATTTTCAGTAGCCTGACGATGGGAGAAGCATCTCACAACAAGTAGCTCAGAAAAAGCTTACGACTCAAGACATGATAAAACTCTTACATCTAACATGTGGATAAATTATGATTTTACACAAATAGCAGAACTTTAGTACTAGTCCATCAATGTCCCCTTCAATTTGTTCATCAGTCTTTAAATCATCCTCTAATTTCTCTTGAAGCCATTACTTTCTTCCTTCCCAATGTGGATCCGACGAATTCTAAATATTTAAGATAATGTAGTTGCACTAGTAAAAAAATTTTATTTTGGTCCAGATTTCAGAATGTTTAAAGCCATATGTCTGCAGATAAATGGCGTAACAAAAAAAACCATACTGTTTTGATTTAGAAAGGCTCGATACACGGGTGGGGTTAGTTTTTTAATCCAAAAAGTAATAAATTGTCGATATCATTATTAAGCTGAGGTGTGTATGTAAGTCAAGATTTTTAGAGACGTATTTCCCAAAACTGACAAAGTATATCAGCATAAAATTCCTTTCACAGTCCGATTTTTCTTACCTCTGTACCTCATGCTGTACGACAGCCAATATTTTGGGTCGACGTTAGTCTTCGTATGCATGCTTTTGGGTAGTAACTTAATTAAGTTCCAAAGAAACTAATGAGCAGAGCCAAACCAGAAGGGAAAAGATATGAGTTTGCAACCGATAGGTTTGTTCCCAAGGGGCTAAAAAACAAATCCAAATCAAAGGGGAGGAAGGCAGAGTTTACAAGGAAGAAATTTCTTCTCGAGAGATTAATGAAATGACCAGAGTCAAAGTAGAAGGAAGAAACATGGAGCCAACAGAACTCACAATTATTCTCATGAAATTCACAAGCAAAGATAAGGGAGCAAAACAGAACTCACAAGCAAGAGGTTGGTCCTCAAAAGACTAAACAGCAGAGCCAAGCTGGAAGGAAGAAAAATAGAGCTCATATTATTGAATTTCGAAGTCAAGAAGTAAACGAGCAAAGCTGTGAAAGAAGAAATCAAAACAAAATCCACATGCAAGCCAGGTAATACGAAAGATCCGAAATTTAAGTGCAAAAGAGGAAACAATGAAACAGTGCTTACGTGCAGCAGTCAGGAAAAGGGGTCTTTGGACCAAATTTTACAGAAAGAAGAGTCGAAAAGAGTTCACATGCTACTGTCTCGGCAATAAACATTGGGATTTTAAATAACCCAAAGAGCTACCAGAAATTCTAGTATTGAATTAAACCAATGGTCAAGTCACATTTGTTAACATTCTTCTGTGTTCCATGATTGAACGGTAGAATGAAGTAATTGAAAGAATTAACAAAGAGGAAACCGGAAGAGCCGGCTTTGATAATTTACAACGAAAGACAACGAAAGACAGCGGAAGACATTTGTCTGCTTTGAAACTTAAAGCAAAACAAAATTAATTTAAATAAGAAAGCAGCTTGGTTTGTTGCAAGTTATACCATCCTATTACAAAAACGTTTTTCACCTTTATCCTAAAATTTTGGTTTTGCCTATACAAAACTTCTTCAGCAAGTGATTCTTGATCTTCTATCTTGGTGACGTTATTGCAGGTTTGATGTGGAATTTTTCTATTCTGGGTCTTGTAGTTTCTGAGCCATTATGTTATCTCAAATATATTCAAAATTTTGTGAAACAATAACAAGCTTCATGATCAAAAGCATTCAGAACATGGATACCATATAAGATATGGCAATTCTAGACAGCAACCCCATTCCAGTTAAGTCTTGTCAGTTATACATATTTGTATATATTTATATATATATATATATATATATATATATATATATATGTATATATATCAGATACTGTAAAGAATATTGCATCTCGACAATGGCACCGACAAGATGTAGGGGGTGTAATAGAGCGCAATTGATTGTAATCTGATAATAATTCATAAATATGCGTTCTTGGTATTATGAATCAACCAAAAATAATTTTTGTTCGACAGACAATTTTGAAATTTGAGCACAAGTATCTAAATATTGGCAAGCGATCGAGTCAAATTCTGAACTATTTCTGACAACATGAAGAGAAAAATATCCAAATGGGAATTCATACAACTGTAGCGTTATACTTGAGGGTTTTAATTTAACCTTTTAACGAAGTTAAAAATGACATCTGATATGGAATTTTTTACCCAGATACTTACCAAATTTACTTAAATGATCATAAATTTCCTACCTCGTTTTGAACAAATTTCTTGAATGTATTTTATGATTTTTTTCTCTTTATTGTTCTGATTCTTCAAATGCTTGCCTCCTGCAAGACTTATGCGTTATCTTAACTCGTTTTCGTAACTTCCACCTCTGTGGAGCTTTTTCTGCGATGCAACTGTTACCAAGAATTTGAGAACTGCCACAAGCTCTGAATGACATAAAAGTTCGGTTTAGCATGACTTTCATTGCTATTAATTATTACACCATTCTTGATTAAAACAACTAGAAACATCACGAGATTTTTCAATCTGGTACTAACACCCACACATATTCTAAGAGTTTCATCCAAGGCTAAATACAAAAGGTGAAAGTAGAAATTAATCTGAATAATTAAAGGATCAAGGCAATAACTCCCTTACTGTTTTTATCTCTTTTTATATTTCCCAACCTGAAAGTTCGAGTCTGCTCAGGGCTGTCGAAGCGTGAGTGAAAGACCCATCAACTTTTACAGAATCGCAAATTTTTATGTAGTGGAACTTTTGATTTAAAAAAAGAACTAATTTGTACTCTGTCTAAAGATTTCAAATAAAAATTTATCTGAAAGAGAATATTTTTTACTTAAGAAAAGATGTAACTGCATGCTTCTTCGGAACTTAAGAAGTGCTACCACACACATTAAAACACTTGTAGCCCTTTACTTCAAATATGTTTTTTGTGTCTGCTGCTATAGTTTCACACGCACACACACTCGTGTATATATATATATATATATATATAGATATATATAGATATAGATATATATTGACTATATATTTTAATTACTAAGATTTTGATGGAGGAAAGCAAATTGCTTATGAGTTATACACCGCCCAAGGGAGAAATTCACTTAAGACAAATGACAGGAGTGATACTTTGCTGAAGCAAAATACTCTCGTGTTCGCCTGGCATAAGAAATTAAGGAAGGGTAGTCATCTCCCTTTTTCTTCAATGGTGATTATGATGTTTGAGTAAAGGCTGTTGATGTGTTCAAAGAAGTCTTGCAGATGATCTTCTTTGATAATTGTAAAGACGTTGTCAACGTATCTTTCCAAAGCCTTAAGTCCGTTGTTGATGGTGCTATGACTTAAAATGCTTGCATGAACATTTCAGCAATAACAGACGAAGTAAGAGCTCCCATGTGTATATTGTGGGTTTATTGTTGGTCTAAGTGAAGATGTCATTGTTGAAGAGCAAGCATGTCTTGGTAAGTAGTGGTTTTAGTAGATGCTGGTAATCTGAAGAGTTCGGTGCAGTTCTTAATGACAATAACCCATTGTGTCAAGCAGATCCTCAACAATTTGTAAGGTGTCATCGATGAGAATACTAGTATATAAAAATGTGACATCAAAGGAGACCATGATTTTAAACTCTGGTCATTCTGTTCTGCTTTGCCATTGGTGGTTATATTTTTGGACTTCCGTTGTCACCCTCGATGCTAAAGATCATCCAAGATTGAGTTGCCCATTGATACATCTTTATTTGAAGACTTCTTAAAAGTAGCAAACACATCGGTGCAGCTGTTAAAAAGCACTGCCAATGATCCAGCTAACGTCTGGACCAGATTTCTGCAGTTGAAATTTTCCTGGAACCGTCCTATCTTTGTGTAAAAGACGTACCATTATCTCAAAATGTGCAGAGCAAAATAACATATTTAAATGAACTTTACAGAGTCCCGGTAACCATCACTTAAATATTCTTTGTTTTGTCTATAATTATCTATTGAGACATGTAGGATATTAATTTCCAGCCCCTGTCTTATCTTGAATTTTTTTGAAGAAGGCAAAGACCTTTAAAGAAGCAGGGCTTTTATCATTTGTATAAAATCTTAAGAGTAAAAGAAAAGAATTTCGATTTTTTCCACTTCTCAACAGTGATATTCTTCCTCCTTTGCTTTAGAGTAGAAATATAGGCAAGCAGGCTAACAGAGACAAAGAAGCATATAGAGTATAACAATACACTACATGCTTGTTTGTCTCTGTTTGCCTGCCATGTTTGTAGGATATTCAGGTGTTCTATCCACCCGAATACCTCTTCTAGCTCAGAAAAATTAACGTTCAAGGTTTTAAAATTGGTTGGGCAAAGATTCTGAGGTAAGTGTATCGTTGTACAATTTTCTTCCCTAGTGATAATAACGTTTATGACCGTTAAAAAAGAGAATTATTAGGGAGGTGCTCATCTAAGGAACTTTGGAGAAAAAACATCTGAAATTTACGACAGTGCTACTGTCATGTCTAGTTGATACACAGGAGTGCAGGTGGACACTCCTTGGGCAAAAAAAGCTTGTGCCTCTGAGGCCTTCATAAGTGGATACCATCGCATTCAAAATTCTTTCAGAGACATTGATCTTGATTTAGATCAAACAATGAAAACAAGGCAAAAAGTCCAGGTATTTGCTGACACAATGGTTTGTTTGAAAAATGTCCTAATAGCCGAGGTTTGAAACCTATTTCTTTTATAGTTTAAAAGTACAAATCGAACTTTGCAATGGATTTAAGCTGACTTGAAGAAAGAAGCGGATCTTACTGATTCTTGTGAAACGTTTGTGGAATCACTTCGTGGGAGATGACAGAAGCTGTTGCTGATGCTGGGAACTTGTGTGACAACATAAATTAAAAAGTACGTTCTGTCAGAGAAGAAGATAAAACCATCGCAGAGATTTAAATTTAGCAGCACGCTCTGGTGGAGATTTTTCGTCACTGGCAGGAGAGGAGAAATGTGTTTTATCAAACTAGCACAGATAAAGAGCTTTCCAAGCGAAAATATTGGAAAAGAAACGCTTAAAACTTTGTACCTGGCTGTTACAAGAAATAATTCTTAGGAGGCTAAGTTAAGAACTTTTCAATTTTCAAAGGTAGAAAAACCAATTTATTTAGTTACCGTGGCACGGTAGATTCACAGTATCCCATTTGAAAGAAAAATTTACAAGTAACCAGCATTAACTTGTTGTTTTAATGCCATTCATTGATCTACCCGAAAGTGGCCCCCTATAGTTTGGATCTGTTCCAAAACACGAGGGCTGAATTTGGTGCTCCTTCAAGAAAAATTAATTCAGCTTCAGAATTGATGAAAATACCAACTATGGCATAAATTTGGCATTTTTTGTTTTCTTGTCTCTTATTTTCTTCAATCTCCTGAAAACCTAGTGGGCTTCAGGTCACAGCTTTGTATGAGCTCGTTAGGTCCTCTCTCCCAGCATTTCCCCTACAAATGTCTTAGGGGAGGTGTCAAATCTAAGCCAATACAACTGTAGTGACATTAATACTCTTCTTTGCGAAAATTACTGCCTGGTTATGCCTTTGGCAATCCAATTGTAAGGTAATATCTTTGGGAAACCCATTTTCAGTCCTAACTGGAGACTACTTCCGGTAAGAAAACAAAAGCTTTTGCTTTTGCGGACAAGTGATTGGTGAAGAGTGTTTTTTATTGTGCCACGTGCAAACACGTACAAAGCAATCTTTCCTATTTACTTCCTTTGCCTCTGTGTGTGCGGCTTGTGATGTGTTAGCTAATAATGGCTGCCAACTGAACTGTTTCATCATCGCCTACTTCTTCCATCGGACGCTTGACCCTCGCCCGTAATATTTTGGCTTGAATTGTAACTTGGTAGATTCATGATGATTGAATTTTTGAACTCCGGCGGTGTCTACGCCATTGTAGGTGTAGTCGTCGTGGCTGTTGCTTCGTTGCTTGGATTAGTGTTATTTGCGAGCCGAGAAGAAAAGTTTGAAGATGTGGTAGCTGCCCAGAAAAAGGAACGCGAGGCACTGATTGAGTATTTAACATCAGGCTCCAAGGCTACAAAGAACAAGAAAAAACAATACAAAAAGAAGAGCAAGCTTGTTTCGAAAGTCAGTGATAAGATTGAGGAATTTGAATTGATTGCCGAACCCCAAGAACAAGTTCA
Source organism: Morbakka virulenta (assembly GCA_003991215.1). Classification (NCBI taxonomy): domain Eukaryota; kingdom Metazoa; phylum Cnidaria; class Cubozoa; order Carybdeida; family Carukiidae; genus Morbakka; species Morbakka virulenta. The sequence continues at coordinate 3,441,982 of RDPX01000014.1, read as the reverse complement.
AGATGATGCTTTGCCAGTAACTGATGATGGACCAACTACCGACGTGTCAGTTTTGCAGCCCACTCAGGAAGAAATACCGAAGAAGAAAAAACATGGAAAAAAAGGTAAAAAAACACCCAAAACAGAAATAGTAGAAGAAGTTGTTTCGGTTGAAGAGGATATTGTTGTCGAGGCTGCATCATATGAACAAGAAACTGTACCAGATAGCAATTATCCAGAACCAAACGGTTTTACTGTGGCGGAACAAGTATCATCACAGCAAAATGGTGATATTCAAAAATTGGTTGATGGTATTGTGCCAGAAATCAACAAGGACGAAAGTACTGAAAAGGAACAGATTGCTGGTAAAGAACAAACACCCGTCACCACTGGTAAGAAATCGAAAAGCAAGAAGTCTAAAGGCAGTCGTGGTCCAAAAGACGGTATGTATGCTTTGTTGATTTTCATTACAACTTTTATGTTCATTAAGCAGAATTAAAATAGAAAATTTACAATTTTGTCACGTGTTTTTTTAGTTTTAGTATTTTTAAAAAATGGAATTCAACCCTGGAGGCACATGTGGAACACTGAGATGTTACCTTAATGTCTGCTGTGAATAATACTTGAGGTTATTTAAATATGGTTTTCTTACCTTCCAGTGTGTTTGCAAATCCATACAAATTCAATGAATGAAAAAAAAAACAATTTTAAGACTTGAGTCGTCGTTGTAGTTAAAAGATTTTTAAAGGTTGCAGTGTCTTTCATCGAGTCGTCAAGAATAACATTTTTAAGTCAAGTTTTTTTTTGTTGGAATCTGAATTTCGACTTGACATTCGTTCATCAGTGTCGTGCAGTTCACCGTGAAAATCCCTTAATCTTTGGGAAATATCTTATCCTTTCTCGTTACAATTTTAACAAACTCGGGTCAGCAGTGTTGCTATTTGTCACATACCTAACTTAAGCATAGTTCAATTGAGATTTACCGTTGCCATTACTTCGTGCAACAGGTCTTGCCTCTTGAAAAGTGCTTGCAGCTAGTGCCCTTTGAAAAGAGGTATTATTTAATGCGTTTTTTGCCAGTTACAAAATACCGTTTGGATTTCACGAAAATATCCATGAAAAGCGAATCCCATCGCGCAAAAAGTTGTCAAATAAAAATAACTGGTTATCCGGTCTATTTCACAGACATCACATGGTTTGCGGTGTCTGTGAATTTGAAGCTCGTCATTAGTTTGGTACGTAACATTTTTCAAGCCTTTAATTGAAAGGGGGGAAATACCAATTAAACAGAAGAAGGCCCAGATAGTTGTGATGTTGCCAAGCCCCACTTCTGTCCATTAGTTGAAAGTCTAGCAGAAAAGTTTGATCATAAAAGTGATGCCAATTTCGGATTTGGCATGGAAAGCAAAAATCATGCTTCTTCCTGTACGTCATGGTAAATATAGTAAAGGCAAGTAAATAATTCAAATATGCTTTTACCCAGAAGGGATTTGTATTCTCTTGTATCTTTTTACAGAAGAAATAAAGAGTTTGACACTTCCACAATTCCTAAAGGAGGTCGAATCCATGCAGCTTGGTTGTGATGTTGCCAACCCCACTTCTATCCAATAGCTGAGATTCTAGGAGAAAAATTTGATTAGTTTGATGATGAAAGTGGTGCCAATTTCGGATTTGGCTTGGAAAACAAAAGTCATGCTTCTTATTCCATTTCATGGTAAATATAGTAAAAGCAAGTAAATAATTCAAATTTGCTTTTACCCACAATGGAAATGTATTCTCTTGTATCTTTTTACAGAAGAAATCAAGAGTTTGACACTGCCACAGTTCCTAAAAGAGGTCGAATCCATGCAGCTTGGAACTGATGAGGTACAAATTGTAATTGATGCCCTTTTTGACAAGCAGAATGAGTTGCATCAGTGGAAGAAGGTACATATTCTATTGTTATTTTGTTACACAGGACGATAATTTTTAAATTTGTATTGAGTTTTTAGATTTAAAATGGAATCTTCTGGAAAATTAAGAGTAGCAGAATGTTTATATGCTGCACAGTTAGTTTTCAAGATGTTTTATTGGTATTTTTGTTGAAAGATAGTAAATAAAAGAAATAGCTTTTTAAAAGGACCAGAGATTATTTTACCATATCTTTGTTAGTGGCGTAAGTGGCTTTATGTCTTGTTAAACCACTGTTTCGGGAAGTTAAAGTAAACATTGAATAGGCAGAGAAATTACCAGGAGAGTTTTTAATCATTACAGAATGTTAAAATACAAGGGAAAAAATTACTCCAGTGGCAGTAATTTTTGCCAGTTTTATTTCAGGTGGAAAATTGATTTATTGTGTGCCACAAGTTTTTCTGTTTTGTTTTAGACTTTGGTGTTTTAATATCCTAGATCTGACTGAACAACACTAATGTGTAACTGCTGGGAAGAGATAGGTAATAGTGTTGCTCAACAAGCTCAAAAATGAAATAGTATTGGTACAGTTAATAACCTTAAGTGGATGCATAAATGTGATGTATATACCTTGAAATTTTGTTTACACCCTTACATTCAGAAAACACTCAATCCTGATTTGAAAAAATAATATCATAAGAGTATAATGAGATTGCACACCAGATCAGCTGACCAATATTATTTATTTTATGAGTTGAATCAAGAGTAAGTAATCCATCAAATTAGAAAAAAGCACATTTTTTACAAGTTCTCTATAAAATTGGCATTGAAGTTAATTTGGATGCTAGCAAATAATAGAAAAAGGCAATAATTAGTAAGTGCTTAAAATTGTCACTGTATTGTTTAGATTTATATCCCTGAAATCTTTACATTGTGATCAAAACTTTAAAAGTTTCCACTCAAATGCATTTTGTAAACCAAAATGAGTAGAAATATTTTAAAAAGGATTATGTAAAATTAGTATTTGGGGGACTTGCAAAAGGCAGATCATAAGAAATAGCTGAGCAAATATGAGTGGAAATTAAAGGAAATAGAAAGGCTGTAACTGTAACATGTGGAAAATCAAAATTTAACAGAGAAGAAAGTGGAAGACAGTAGATTGTGAAACAGAAAAATTGAGTGACCAATCCTTAGTAATGGCTTAAAAGAAAATGGGAACTGACTCAATGCAGAACATTTTTTCTGTGTTACTCACTGATTATTTATACTGTGTGTTCAATATATCAGGTGCTTGCAGCCACTGTTCTTGGCTAGTCCAACTAGAGATAAAGACCTAGAAATGCCAATCATTATTTAGTGTTACTGTTTTATTCATGGACTCTAGTTTGTGTTGTAATGTTGTGGTCAGTGGGACATTTGACTTTCTTGGCTTAAATTCAGTAGCATGCATGTAACAAAAAGATCATGGCATTAGTATATTATTTGCAAAGATATTAGGCTGTTTTTGAAATTTTAATACCCTTATTTTACAAGTTTTGTCTTTTCTCAGTAAATACCCTTTATTTTGCTTAGCATTATGGCTATAACAGACATTGTTGGTTAGACCCAGTTAAAACAACTTGTTGAGACATAAGAAAAAGAGAATGAGGGAGGTTTGTGCAGGATGACATAGTAGGGATGGAAAAGCATCTGAATAAAGAAGCTGTGGAAAAGAGTACCACAGTATAATTTAAAAACAAGGCAAATTAGAAGCAATCTGTTAATTATTATATGCTATGGAAACAGAAAATTTCAAAGGTGCATGGCAGGTGCTTTGTAAAAACTGACAATTTGTTTGTGTTTGGAAGTTTGTTTTTTCTGTTTCTTGGTTTGGTAATTTTTTTAACAGGAGGAGTTCTTTTTTCATATACCATACACAAATAGCACCAGTCATCTTTTCATGAACTACCATTTATTTATCCAACCATATATTCAGCATTAAGCATTGTTTATGGACAATGGTCAAATTTATATGTATGTATATTTATGCATATGTGGTACAGGATGAAGTACTTCACAAATTATTTACAAGTTCAAATTCATGCACACCATGTATTGCTCCAGCTCTTCTTGACATGTCAACTCCACAAAAGCCCATTGGTTTGACAGAGCAGAACTTACACACTGCAAAACAATACACATAATGCACCAGGAGGTATACTTAGCCATGGGGGAAAAGCTTTGCAGAAAAAGGGGTACCTTTACATGGAGACCGGATATTAGATCTCCTTTTAAACTTGAATATTTTGGTACTGTTACTCTATGTGTATATACATTATATACAGTAGTAAATGAAAATTCATGTGTGAAGCAAAAGGATGCTAAGGACAGAAAGCAAAATAGATACTTAATGAAGCCAGTTTTTGTTTCATGGAATAAGTAGTAGTAGTAAATAGTAGTACCAGTAGTAGTAGTGGTAGTAGTGGTAATAATAATAATAAAAAATAGTAATATTATATTTCAAACTCATGGGGTTATCATCTAACTGGTGTCTGATGGCCACCATATCAATGATGCTATTGCTTTCTGCTTTTTAAAGATGAACATAAACAGTAGAAGTGGCTCATCTAAAATCTTGGAAAGGATTCTATTCTGCTTTCGACAAGTTATTCTGAAACTAGTCAAGTCATAGATATATTGGGGAGGACAAATAATCTTGGCCCATGTATTGGGAAACTGGTATGGTATCAGTGTTTTGTTTTCCACTGTACAAAGGCTTCTTTTGATGTGCTTTTCAATTAAGTAAAATCAAAAGGTGTTTGTTGTGCATAATACTTTTGTGTACTTTCAGCCAAACCAAAAAAATGAACAGAAAATTGACCTCAGGAGCAAGGTGCAGGAATTAGAAGGGCAGCTTGAAGAAGGTAAAGATGATTTTAATGAACTTTTACAGCCTTCCAAGTGTTTTCAACAAAAATGTGTCATTTTTATTTCATAAATGTGTGATTACTACCAAAGTTAAACTGTATACATGATTTTTGAACTGGACCTATGGTTTTTTAATGTATGGTTAGATAGATTACTGCCATGGTTACACTCCACCATTACATTTTAACTCTCCCCATTAAAGTTGACTAAAGGACAAGTATTGCATTTATTCTAGCTACCTGATGCACATTTGGTAGAAGCAGAGATTCTGGTTATGTTTTTTCTACGTTCACTTATGCAAGATAAGGCCAAAAAAATGTTTTCGACTCAAGCAAATACACACATATTAACACATATACAATAATATGAAGAACCATATAAGGCATAGAGCCACGAAGTGTATAGAACTGTAAAATGAAAAGAAAAGAAAAAATAGTCAGGACAAAAGAGAGCAGTTGAATTGAAATTTTTGAAATCATGTAATTGAGGAAAGCACTAAGTACCACAACCCTTAGTTTGTTGCATTCCATGTGACACATTAAGTAGGGAATCACTTAGGCACCTATGTAATTAGAGTTTGAAACTGATTAGCATATTTAGATAGTCAAGCCAAAGCTTACTATCATCTTACTATTATCTGGGGGTGAAGAGGGAGGATTAAAGCCATACATTGTGCCACAATTTGTGCAAGATAATTGGGGCATTTCTTCAGAATTGTAAATAATCTCAGAAAGGCAGTGTCAGTTAACTAAAAAAGCATAAGGGAGCAATAGAAGGCCACCACAGTACATCTATAATAATTTGAAATAACAGCAATGAAGAGCATACCAGGTAGATTTGTGTTCATTTGACTAGGGAAACAATGTTGCTCTTTCCTTGTAATTGAAAAGTTTTTTTGAAATGCCTTGTCAAATGGGAAATAAGAAAATTTTACAAATATTAAGCAAGACTGACATTAAAAATGAAAGGGAAGGTCTATGCATCGTGTGTGGGGCCTGTAATGGTTTATGGTGCCAAGACATGGGTTGTGAAAGCAGATAAAGTAAGATTACTGAATAGATGTGAAAAGGGAATGCTGAGATTGATATGTGGAAAAAGACTGGAATTGATGATGTTGTGAGAGGGAGTTGTCAGAGATGGTATATGTATTGAGAAAAGATGACAATGAATGTGTAAAGAGAGCAATGATGTTTAAAGTTAAAAGGTAGAAGAGGACAAGGACAGCCTCCAGTGAGGTGGAGAGACAAGATGGGAAAAAATGCTGGAAAGATTGGGCTTTTGGTCAATCTTTCCTAATTGGTCAAAATTCTGTAACCCAACAACAGATGGAAAAAGGCTGACTATAAACAATGGATGGATGGATGGATGGATGGAATCTATTTTACTAAAATTCCATTTTTTAAGAGATTTGGATTACGTGACATAAATGAGAAAATAGGGAAGTTTTTGTAATTGGAACCAGACTGTTTTTTAATGTAATGGTTATTCACAGGGTTGTTCTAATATTGCATGATATGCACCTTACTAGATGTAAAAGTAAATAAAGTGTATTTTGAACTAATGCAAATTTCAATTGCTTATTCACAAGATCACACAAACCTGTCTTAAATGGAAGAAGCATTGTGGTAGTTGTAATTTGATTAAAACAGGCCCAACAATGTAGCATGTTCTTTCTTGACAATGTATTTTGAATATTTTATTTATTCATCATCAGGTCTAAAATAAAACAGTGTAAACATAAAAATATAAAAACGTAGTCTGCCATCTCAAACATGCACACTAATTAAATTGTAGAAGAAATGGTAATTATATTTTAAGTGTAAACATGCAACTTTTATATTTGTCTTTTGTATTAAGATTTGGTTTCACAGAGTCAATAAACAAGGCTTTTGGTGTCATCAAATGGTAAACAGATTTTGATGACACTATGTATTTTCACATCCCAGATAAATTTATTTTATAATGGTTTTAACTGTTTATACTGTTTTATTTTAGACCTGATGATAAATAAATAGATATTCAAAATATTTTGTCAATAAGGAACATGCTACATTGTTGGATCTGTTTTTAATCAAACCTGTTTTATTAAGTAAATTCCAATGTCTAACAAGTTGACTGTCCATGAATCGTTAGTCTGTTTTACATTTTTAATTTAGGATTTTTATTTTTCTGACCAGATATTAGTTTTACAATAAAATGTTTATAGTAATAACAATTATATTGAATAGAATAAAGGGGTGTTACAGGACCAGTGGTATTAGAAAAGATACTAGTGTGGTAAAAATCAAGGAATGATTCATACTGTAATTGAGTTGCTTCTTTTAAATAGATATAGGGATTTTGTGGATTCCCATATGTAGGCAAATGCAAAGGTCAATTTTTTTGCATGGATAACAGACAAACAATTAAGGTATATATTTTTAAGCACTGCCAATATAGCTGCATAGAATTGCTCAATGACTCTAGTTTGAGTTATAATGGCAACCATTTTTATTATTGGCTTGCAATAAGAAACCTTATACATAAACCTTGCCATACATTGAAAACTGGTATTTAATGTTTTGAAATACACAATTTTTTATCTTAGAGCGAAGGACATCCCAACTGACTGCACAAAAGCTTAAAGATGCAAGGTGTGATGATGTTGGTTATTCTTATTTAATATTGTAAATATTGTTATTATTCAAATGTCTCACAGCATTGATGTTATTTGCTGGACATCAGGCCAAGTCCCTGGCTTTAGGTATCCTGTACCTTTCTGATAATCTTTGCAGTTCCCAACAGGCAAGCTTTTGTAAAAGTTCTATGCTACATTCAATATCAATCTTCTTTAACCACCTTTCAAAGTTCTTTCCAATGGTGCCCAGAGCTCCTATAATTAATGGTACAATGGTAACCTCTTTTACATCCCATATCTTCTTGATCCAAGTACAACACATTTTCCCCTTTTTCAAGTATCATTTTGTTAATCAACAATTGGTCTTTGTAACCAAGACCTGCACCTACATCTTTTCTGTTTAAGAAGTAAAAACCTATTTTGCTGAAGATGTAAATAAGGCATACCACTTGAAACTGCTTTTAGTAGATTTTATGTTGTCAACAAACATGTAATCAGCCAGTAGTTTTGGGGTTGTTTCTTTATTCTTAGGTAGCAGGTATGTTGTTCCTTCATATAACCACCCAGCCATTTTTTTTAGTGTTTTGCATATCATCATTAAGCAGACTTGTGAGTGTTGAAGGGACAAGGATAAGGCATTTAAACAAAAATTTGGGACTGTATCAACTCCAGGTGACTTCATATCTGAGACTTAAAAAATGTGATATTTTCCTATTCCTGCTCATGTACATTTTCATTCACATTTTAAGTATTCTCTGTCCAACTTGCTGACTATCACTTTCCAAGGTTTCCTTGTTTTGGGGTCTTTTCCATTTGCTATTTTGCTTGATGTTGACATCTTGCCACACATTACTTCAACTTCCTCTCCGTTTTCACATTTTCACTTCAGTTTCTTACACTGGTTGCTCTTTTTAAAAGGCTTGGGTTTCATGCCCAGTTTTTCCTCAGTGGCCTTTGCAAGCAAAGTAAATTAAGTTCAGTTATGTGCAGTTCAACTTGCTGACAAAACTCTGTTGTGGCCAAGTTTGCTATGACCAAGTATTTCTCTTTTGCTTTCTAAATTTTGACTTTGATTAGATTTTCACATTCTTTCTTACCAGTAGATTTGAACATTAATACCTGCAATAATTGTGTCTTTATATTAAGAAAATTCAGTATCATCAGCCATACTCCTTTGGTTTATTGGTTCAAAACACACATCCCAGCTATTGACAGATTTGTTTTCAGTATGCATGCCCAAGATGTTGTTAGATCAAAGATCATGGTTTCCACAAGCTCGTTGCTCAATTTCTTCAACAAATAGGAATATCATCTAAACCTTTTCTCGAAAACATTTTGTGGTGCCTCTTCAACAGATCTTATCCCTTCCCTTACCCTTTCCCAAATATTTTACAGTTCACACACAGTTAGTCTCATATTTTTGAACATATCTTGTATTTTGCCAGTTTATTTGCATCCAAATTAGATCTGAAATTTGGATTATAGTTTTTCCTTAAATTAAAAGTATTTTCTGTATGGCATCCACCAGTTTTTCTAATGACATAAAAAGCATATACAACTTCTACATGGCCCTCACAATGGTGTTGTTGGTTGGTTTTTTGGGGGGAGTGGTCTTCTTTAGTGGTGTTGCTCCAGGTAGGCCCATAGGTTTTACTGTGTGTGGTGACCGCCTCAATTTTCATTATGAATTAAGGCTGCCATTTTAGTTACACTTTTTTTTCATGCCAAGCTGGTTTAGCCCTTTGGTTGTTTGACCACCCAAAGGACAATGTGGTATGCTTTTTAACTCCCAGTTTTCAAGAGTTGCAACTTCACCTTTGAAGGAAATAGATAGAAAGAGCAGAAAAATAATGACAATGAACAGGGCACTTCATCAAAAGGCAGATGTGAACATACGCCACCTTATAAGGGAAGAAGGTGCAGGGGTGGGGGGAGGAGATGATATCAGAGTGTATACGATTGGAGGAAACTAGTCTGATAAGATTAGTAAGATTAATGAGATTTTTTTAAATGTTAATGTAACCACAGCAGGTGATGTATATGCTTTTGAAGAATGAAAAGAAAAGGGTGAAAAATATTTAGATTTAGGACGAAAATCAAATAGCGGTGTAGTCTAAAAGTGTACAATTTGTAGCAAAGAAGCTAATTATTTGGCTAGTAAAGCTGGATTTTAAGTTTCAATATAATTGAGGCAAATGATCACAAAGTTAGGCGCAACAAAGTGCTTCTAGAAAATAAATGGACAAGGGAAGGAAGTCATTGATTCTGCCCACGCTTAAAAAGAATGATGACTAACAATTATAATAAGACCAGCATGTGGAAAAGCAACCAATAGCAACAACAACAATAACGGTAAGGAGAAGAAGAAATTAAAAAAATTAATAGTAAATTTGAAAAAAACCTACTTTTCAATAAATACAGATACAACAGTGATCCAAGGAAACTTCATCATCAAAGGCCACAAGAACAAAACTTGCCTCGTTATTGATATGACAATTCCCACCGATAAAAAATTCTTAAAAAGAATTTGGTAAGCTCTTGAAGTATAAAGACCTTCACGTGGAAATAGAATGGTTGTGGCATTTGAAGCAAATGTTATACCTGTCGTGGTTGGCACACTTGGTATGGTTAAAAGGGGAATTCGAAATCATCTCAAATTTGTAAATTTATAGAATACAAGACAGCGTCAGATGTAAGGTAATTTCTAGTTCAATACAAAGAACCAACCAATTTAGAAGCAGACTTGCTAAAGGATTCAATATAAGAACCCCAAGAAAGATACGGGGACAATGACAACACAAGCATCTGTATTAATGGACATCCTCAAGAGGAGAGGTAAAACTACCAGGGTTAACATCAGAATCACATTCCATCGATATTGGAGGAAGATGAGGGATCAGCTTTCTTTCTGAGATGACAGAGCACCTGTCTAGGTGCGACAACAGTTCTCCATCCAATGGCGGGTTGTAGATTTACAGAGATACAAGATGGCCTCAGGGAGATTAGGGCTCAGTTTCTTTCTATTGGATATCAGTATCACTTTTGCCGGGTTGAAAGAAACCAGTCATTTCGTTCCCTATTCAGTGCCTATTCAACACCTAAAACGTCATGCCATTATACGAAATAACCACGACATTAAAGCTGCCAAGTCAGTATACGCAAGTATAATGCCAGCCTTTATTTACTGAAGTTTGGACCTCGTTGAACCGATACTCGTTCGAAGAAATTGTAATCCCACAAGAAATCTGAGCGTATTGTTAGTGCAAACGACAAGAACGTCATAATCCCTGCAGGTCATCACATGCGCTAACAAGAAACCAGCTGGTACTTCGTCAAATCATGTCTCACCAACGAGGTTATCGACGAACCATTTAACGAGTACTTTAAACGTCCAGTCATGCCAAGAACAGTAGGAACAACCAAAAACTGACAGAACGTCCGAAACTGAAAACTAAGTATGCAAGAAAAATCTACACGTGGGCTGACCTCTACAATTCTCTCCCATTTTAGGCTCGCCCTTTACAAAAGACTGATTTTAATAGTTTTTATCTTAAAACATTTCAGAAGCCCACGTTTTTATAAAAGATAGATATAAGTTTTGGATTTCGATTTTTTTTGGTTTTGTTTTGTTTTTTATCTTTATTTACTTTTTCTTCTCTTTTTATTCGCCGGCTATTTACTGACTACCCTAATTATGATCACTTTTTCACTCATTTTTAATTTTTTTCCCCGTCATATTTGCCTAAACTGGCCAAATTTTGCTGGTGTGCACATTTAAATGTATTTATTATGGTCCTCAAATTTGTACCTTTTTTTCAAATTTTTGTTTTTGTAATATTTAACAATGGTTGATGTGATCATCCTTTATAAATATTGGATTAATAAAGTAAATAAATGCTTATGCCTTTATATCCCGGAACCGTATGTTTAAAATGTTTTCCTAGGAATGACCTGAATTATGAAAGATCACAGAGCCAAGTTTACCAGTCACAAGCAAACACGAAAATGGGACAACAGGTATGAAAATGCTATTTTAATTCCTGTATAACACAACGTCTTTGTTCCCTGAAAAAATTCTTTCCGATTTGGAGGCTTGATAATTGGATCGTTGCAGTGCAAAGCAAAAAGGACTTTGCTTGAAGTCAGTGTGACACGACTGAGTCATAATATGTTTGTGTAATACACATGCGAGGTCAGAGTGATACTGTTTATCTTGTTACACAGAAATGAAAAAATCCAGTGAACAATTGTAAAAAAAGTTGCAGTAAATATATGAACTCCCTTCATGTCGTAGCCTAATTAACTGCCATTAAAGTATGTTTTTACAATTAAGTTAAAATTGAAAATTTTTTATGTGAAAATGTCATAAAGGGAAGTGGTTACAAGTCGTCATTCACGTTGTTTTAACTAGTATTCTGCCCGTACAACCGCGTTTGAACTTCTTATTTTCCTGTTTTCTGTACTGCAATCTTTTTTCTTTAACACTAATTGTGCCTTTAAATATCTTTATATATTTGTTTACTCAATCTGCAGACAGTACCTTTTCGCCCTTTGTGGGCTCATCAGTGCAGCACAGAGCTTCTGAGACATAACTCTCTGGCCATATACAGGCCTAAATCCGCACCTTACGAGTGAAAATGGAAGAAGCTGTTGGCGTGTGGTCAACTCATTGCCTTAAAATTTTATTTGGTTTGGCATAAAATGACGTTTGCCAATTGCTGCTGATGTGTTGGTCCAACTTTCAAGTACAAGATGAACTTTTACATTTTATCACATGTGGCCATTATCCAGGAGTAAGCTTTGTATTTGCTGAATCCAACTTTGTCATGTCCGTTGTTGCTTTCATCATCATTCGCCTACTCCGCCTTCGGCAGATTGCGCATCATCATGTGATATCATCATAATCAAATACGCCTTCCGTCGTTTGTCGACGTGACTGTTTGTCACTAAAACCCAATATTTATTGGATTTTTATTTAAGACATTCCTCCGAAGAGTTTTGGGGCGTCACCAACCAAATCCATTCATACATCATCATGTGATAACTGTCTCCATAAATTTCGGTCTTTGACTGGTGTTCAGTGACATTAGGTTTCGTCCAGTCTGTTGCTTTAATAAAGTTTTAAATATTTTGGTATTTGATTCAGACAAAAGAAATCCAAGCATTGCAAAAAAGAATGGAAACATCCCACGAGAAACACCTTGCTGAATTACAAAGTGCGCAGACGCAAATCCAAAGAATGCAGGAACTTATCGATGGCAACTCCTCAGTTGAGGTCTCGAGGTTGAAAGAGGTTTGTTAATATAATTTTTACCTTAGTTATTTATTGTAAAAATTTTGTTTTAGTGTGATATATAATGTACACAATATATGGGTCTGTTAAGTTGTTTTAGTTTTTTAATCATCCGAAAATACCACGAATGAAAGCTCTTCATAAATATACTAGCGACGAGGTAGTTTAAGGGGCTTTTTCGTTTTAAAAAGACCCGTTTTGTTTGGTAAATTTTGGTTCAAACATTTTACCTGCCATTATCGTCTTACAAAACAAATGGCATGGTATGGCAATACAAAAAATATGTTGTATATTAATCACAGATTCTTTTCATTTCAATTGGATTTTTAGAAACCTGAAGAGAATTGTGTTAAACATTTAAAAAAATTGTATTTCCTGCCATTTGTTACCGGTCCATTTTTAAATGATCTGCCATAGCGGACCTTTGTATTTATTTGAATGATAAAGGCAATAAGCATTTGATCGAACACTACCTAAATTTACTCGGCTGCCTGCTTACAGGTAATACGATAGGTGATAATATTTAAAATTTCACATTGAACAATATTTTAGGAATTCTCTTTACAGCCCCTGATCATTTTAAACAGCAGATATGGGATGTTGTTAGGTAACTGGTATCCCTGACAGTCTTTTTTTTTAATTGGTCAACGAAGGTCAAAACGTGGAAGTAAATACACACCCCTGTTAAACAGCTACCCCCACCATCTCAACACGTTGTTCACAGATGTTTTGATAATTTTAGCTAAGGGGTGTATTTAGTTAATGTGCATATTGTTCATTTGTTTAATATGTATATATATGTGTGTGTGTGTGTGTGTAAAAATATGCAATTTTACCTTCTCGACACAAGAAGATATTAAGATATTTTGATAGTACTCTGAAACTTGAAATCCATATTATTTAAATCTGGAATTTCTTTGAAGCATATGCAACTTCCGTTCACCGCGCCACTCCCAAAGCCGTTGAAATTTTGGAGACAATTTTTGTTAATTATTTTTAATCAGAAGCGTCGTATTCTGTGACCCAGTGTGATTTAGAAGGACTGCTGTAGGTTCAGAAATTTCTTTTGCATGTAGTACCTTGAACCGCGTGGAAAAAACCCTGCAGTTACCTCTGATAGGTCCAGGCTTACGACTATAAGAAAAGAGGAGTTTGAAAACATACGAGAGCGTACACTCAGGTTGTTGTTTGTTATTAGAAACAGTACATTTATTAATACGTATTGTGCATCAACTAAAGTATGATATATTACAATTACTAAAACAGGTCAAACTGCACTGTGTACAGAATTGTGGAACCCCATGTATTCCAAGCCTTGTGTACGATTCGGACAAATTTCGTCTTAAAAGTTTTAACTATATTGATATACTTATGCTGTAATTCGCCTTTTTCGTTTTCGCGATAAACGTTAACAGTTCTGACAAGGGTGACGACTATGATGGTGATATAGTATTGATATGGTAATGATGATAGTGATCAGAATGATTATAATAGTAATGATGTTGATGGTCGTATTGGAAGCCCTGGTTGGAAAGTGTGTTAACTGCCCATACAAGATGACAAGGGCAATTAACCTCTCTGCGGTTCTCAGGAAGTTAAAAAACAGAGGAGTTGGTACACCTAGTATCTGTTCCTTACTTAACAACTTGTAACTCAAATCCGCGTGACTAATTTATGATAAGCCCATAATCAAATGCATTTGAGAGCCCTTGTTGCGGGAAGTCGCACATGTTGACCAAAACACAAGAGGCTAAACACACCTCATGCCATATATTTAGGATTTCCAATTGGGATTTTTTAACAAAACCCGAAAACTGCTTCCCGATGAATGCCGCCAGATATTTACCCCAATTATTCCGGTGACAATATTATTGGAAGCGATATCGTCGGGGATGATGTACACTGTACTGCTTTTTTTTTTCGACGAATGGAAAGGAAATGTTTGAACAAGGAAGGGAAGCCTAAGTATACCAGAGTTTTGCAGTGTTTGAAACCAAAATTATGTAGTCTTGCTGAGCTGTTAGTAATGCTATATTTCACCTTTAATCCACAAGTTAAACAAAACCTTAATATTGGGAGTTGGCAATCATTTCCGTGCTTAGCTTACCATGATCCACTCCATTTGTAATAATTTCGGGGTTTATTTTATCATTTGCAGGAAATTGCACATCTTCAGAAGGCTTCGATGCGAGTTAAACAATTGTAAGTGGCAGTGTAGTACATAATATAATGAAACACAGTTATATCATTAATTGTTTCCCTCATACGACGTGAATAATTTTTTTCTCAGTGCCATACGCAAGAAAAGTAACTGCAAAAAGGTTATACTGCGTAAGATTTGTTTTTCGATACAGTAGAATTTTTAGAGTTTCTAAACAACTGCACTTCGAACAACAGTCTGTGCTGCAGTGAACTGACCCATGCCTGCAGTGATAGGATGGTCTGGAGTCGCATGATCGCCGATGCCTGTATCAGGTTTGGCACCTGACCAACTAACAGTAGAATATAGTTTTTGTTTATCAGGTTGTCTCCTCTTTTTTTTAATGTGGTTTTATCAACAGTGGGGGAAAGAAATATTTCACCCCATCGTTTGTATTAAATATATGATTCCCCAAACCAATGAGACCGTTTTAAAGAGGTGGCATTGATAATTAGCGTTTGTGTGTGGTGTCATAAACGATGAAAAGTAAACTAGCTAAATATCGTTGACCACGATGCACTCTTATTAAAACGTGACATTTAAATCATGTATTTTTGTCAGTGGCAGTCTTCATTTTCTTTGTATATTGCATTTTAAAGAGATGAACGGGCTGGATGGCGTTGGGACTGCTAACGATTTTGAACTAAAAGGAGTATGAGGACCAAAAATGATAGAAAAGGAGGCGCATAACTTAAAATTTAGCAATAAAAGTCGTAGATACTAGACCAGTTGTAACAGATTTTTTCGTTCATTTCCAATATTGACTTTTG
The DNA here is from genome assembly GCA_003991215.1 of Morbakka virulenta. Lineage (NCBI taxonomy): Eukaryota > Metazoa > Cnidaria > Cubozoa > Carybdeida > Carukiidae > Morbakka > Morbakka virulenta. Next base: position 3,426,326 of record RDPX01000014.1, on the reverse strand, counting down.
GACTTTTTATATTTTTTTTGGACTTTTTTTGGTTGTTTTGTGATAAAATGTTATACCCATGGTTAAGTGGCTTGTGTTATTATTGTAACAAGTTGGCTTCCTTATTCTAGCACAGACTTTTTCTGCAGGATAGGATTTGAAAGCATGATTGAATAAGAAGTGGCAGTTTTAATTGACTCGTATTTTTACTTGTTTTTGTTGTTTGTTTTGTTGTGTTGTGTTTTTTTTAGTTTTAACTTTGTTTTACCCATAACTTCCGTGTACCAAAAAAGTGACAACTTTTGTATAGATTATTTATTTATATTGACACACAACACAGCAAGAGTGTAAAGCGAGTAGTTTTTGTGCAATCCAATGCAGGATAAAGACTCTATTTATATAGTACTTGGAATACATTAAATAAACGTAATTGTGTGTATGGCAGATACTGATGTTGGTAGTAACTGTTTAACGGCTTAACAAAGGTACCAATGGCAGTAATGATGGTGAAGAGGACAACAGGTGATAATAATGGGACTTAAATGACGAAGTTATAAACCATAGTGTTGTTTATAAGGAGGGCGAGGAAGAAATACTATGAAATTTAAACAATATACCTGCTTTTCCCGCTTTTCCCCCTTTTTTTGTTATTGCTGGTACATGCTTTTTTATACTGTAACGAAAGGTGTATAGAAATATATCTAGATATACCAATATTTCGTGTGTAACTTTTTTAATATGCAGTTTGTGGCAGAATGTTTTTGAATATTTCTTAGACAGACAGTGAGTAACAAGGATGTCTTAAGAAGAGCTTGTTTTAAAAATATTTGAAACTATAACAGATAATATTCTTGATGCAAGTGTTGGGAAAATGTGGTTTGAACAAATCTGGAGTTGATAGGAAAGATTGAAGGAAAAAGAAGTTCACGGAGAACGCGTACAGTTTCATTGATAAACTTAAGAATATATTGGGTGGATGACAGGTGTGAAACAGGGAAGAAGTACTTAATGTCGTTAAGAACTTAGAGATGTATAAGTCCATGACCGCAACGTCACGCGATACTGGACATAAATAAAAAGAACAACAATGACGTGTTTAATATGGTTATAGAGCTTAATTTATGAAATTGTACGATCGGAAAGGGTCGACGCAGCTAATATTTGCAAATCTGTAGGAACTATTCGTCAGATTAAATACAGATGACTATCNGTACAGTTTCATTGATAAACTTAAGAATATATTGGGTGGATGACAGGTGTGAAACAGGGAAGAAGTACTTAATGTCGTTAAGAACTTAGAGATGTATAAGTCCATGACCGCAACGTCACGCGATACTGGACATAAATAAAAAGAACAACAATGACGTGTTTAATATGGTTATAGAGCTTAATTTATGAAATTGTACGATCGGAAAGGGTCGACGCAGCTAATATTTGCAAATCTGTAGGAACTATTCGTCAGATTAAATACAGATGACTATCGATTTATGATGCTAATGATGCAGTTGAGGTGGACCTCAACTGGAAAGGCCGAGCTGTAAGGAAGAACATGCAGGGTACAAGTGTCTTTTTAATTAAGGATTTAGTCATCAAACCTTTCTTTTCAGACGGACTTAACTTTGGATGTAATGGATGTAACTTTGGACCTAAGAATGGGTAACTTTATTCGCTTAGAAACCCAATCAATAACCTAGGTTATAACACACTTAACTAACCCGCCATCTGTTGTTATAACCCTGCCCAAGATAATAAATAGGAAAATTTCTGACGTTTCTTGCAGTCAAGAAAAATTTGAAAAAGCAAAATGCTGGCAGCGAGACAACTCTAAACGAAAGCAATTACAAACCACAAGTGCCCTGTGAAGAAAATTAAATGCCCAATACGTGTATCTTATTCAGCCCGTACAATAACTAGGCGTAACACCTACAATAGGTAAGTGATTAATGTAGCCCATAAAAAGCATGATACACAGTAGTATAAGTATCACGCAAATTTTGGACAACACGGTAGAGTCAAGCTACTCGTATAACATAACCATAAAACTCAGAGACGGTAGCAACAACCACCTGAAAAATCTGTAACTGGAATAAAATAAAACTGCGCTCTGAATGGCCGATGAACCCCTTGCGAAATCAGTTGGCTGCTGCCCAGGTAGAAAACCATTAACAAAGCCTACGAAGGCACGAAAATGAAACTCAGTTGCTAAGTGGATTGAACCACTGCCCGGTTTTATTTACTTACATTGGGGAACGCGAAAATGACCTGTGTTATGAGATTTTTCTATTTTCGTGTCAAAGCTGAACACTTAACAGGAGAACATGACCTAATATCTAATTGCCAACAACCAAGTTTTTCTTGCTCGTTGTCAAATTAGTCATATGAACGAAAGAAAAAGAACTGATCGAGGAGGATTGCTGGTGAAATAGCCAAAACAGAATATCCGATCAACAGTAGTGCGAGAAGTGAAGCTCAAGTTAAGAAACCAAGACAGAAGAAGAATACATAAAACCAGCAAGTTAGTGTATCCGAGTTCAGTGAAGAAGGAAGAATATGTATAACAGTTGGCAAGTAAAGGATGTCTAGAGGAGGTAAACGGATGTTACTAGAGTGGCTACAGACAAGAAAACTCCATTAAAGCTAAGGACGAAAGTCAACAAGACAGTTCTAAGGCTGCCCGAAGACCCATGTCCTTATGCGATATAGAAACATTGGCTCTGTGAGGAAGGTTGCACATAGCCCAATGGATAGCAGGAATTTAGCTAAGGACGTCAGAGAGAGCGCCGATACCCTGGAATGGGCGGAATAAGCAGTATTACGGCGAAGCAAGGTAAGTTCGTCCAGAATACCAACGAGACGAGGAGAACCAGTCATAAAAGCGGTAGAAATGGGAATGATAAGACAGGCGGAGTATAGATTGTCAAAGATACCGACCGCGTTGAGGACAACATGAAAACCTAAGTTGCTAGTGAGGAAGTTAGTGTAGATCGAAAATTATGAAGGAGAAAAATTTAAGTGGCCGAACTAAAGGCGTCTGAGACCAAAGTCAAATGAAAAAGAGGAACTGACTCAATACTTTTACAAAAGCCATATGTTTAGAAATATCAATGATATCGCTAAGAAAAAGTATTGTACGGCAACTGGATGTTTAAAGGCAAAGGATATAAGTATAATAATAGAAAAAGGAGCAATGATAGAAAGGTGGACAGAGTATATTTCAGACTTGTTTGATGATGAGAGAGGAGACATGCCGAATATAAGGATCAATATGACAGGTCCAAAGATTTTGGAATCTGAAGTTCAGATGGCAGTTAAAAAAATGAAAAACAACAAAGCAGTAGGTACAGATGAGTTAGCTGCAGAATTAATCAAAAGCATAGGTGATTTTGGCATAGTTAAACTAACTAAAGTGCTTAACGAGATTTACGAAACTGGAAATATCCCTGCTGACCTGGGTGAATCCATCTTTATTGCATTGCCGAAAAGGCCAGCTACGGCAGAATGTGAGCTGCACAGGACAATTAGCATTATGAGTCATGTAGTGAAAATTTTATCAAGGATATTGATCAGACGAATAAGAAACAAAACTAAGCATGAAATATCGAAACTGCAATGTGGATTTGTAGAAGATAGCGGTACGCGAAATGCAATATTTATGATGAGAATGTTATCAGAGAGAGCTATTGAGATGCAACGAAACCTTTTCTTATGTTTTATAGACTATAGCAAAGCTTTCGATAATGTCAAACACGAGAAACTCTTGAAAATGCTAAAGGATATCCAGATAGACGGTAAAGATTTAAGAATCATAAGAAACCTGTATTGGAAACAAACAGCAGCTATAAGAATCGGTAATCAAGTGGGCGAAATAAAGAAAGGAGTAAGACAAGGATGTGTGCTGTCACCTGACCTATTCAACCTCTATAGTGAAAGAATATTAAGAGAATTAGAAGATATGCCAGGGCTTATTGTAGAAGGGGAAAATATTAATAACCTCCGCTATGCAGATGACACGGTTTTGTAGAACAACTTCAAGAATTAGTAGATAAGGTAGTCTTAGAAAGTGCAAAAATGGGCTTACATGTCAACACAAAAAAGACAGAGTGCATGATAGTAACCAAAGAAAAGGACATTCCATCTTGTAACATCTGGGTTCATAACACAAAAATTAAGCAAGTGAACTGGTTTAGTTATTTGGGAAGGTTGATCACATCAGACGGTAGATGCGACATGGAGATCAAAAGAAGAATTGCAATGTCAAGAGAGACCTTTTCAAAACTAAAGAAAATCTTGTGCAACCCAAAAATTACCATATCAACAAGACTAAGGGTACTGGAATGTTACGTATTGCCGGTCCTAAAATATGAAAGTGAGACATGGACTGTTTCTAAAGAAATGGAAAAGAGAATCAATGCAGCAGAGATATGGTTTCTGCGGAGAATAATGAGAGTACGATGGGAAAGCATACAACGAATGAAGAAATTTTAGTTAAAGCAGACACACAAAAGAAGCTGATGAAAACAATTAAGAAAAAGCAATTACAGTTCATTGCATGAGAAAAGACGGTATGGAAAAGCTAACACCTACCGACAAGATAGCAGGAAAAAGAGCAAGAGGAAGACAAAGGGTTACATTTCTCCAAAGAATTGCAGAATGGAGTGGGATGTCAGCGATTGAAGTTATTCTATGCACAGAAAGCAGGAACGATTGGCATAAACTGGTCGCCAATGTCATACGATAGGGCACAAGAAGAATAAGAATATGTGTAATGAATGATTTAATAAAATTAAGTTAAATGAAATTTTACGGCGCCAGTAATGTTTTTGAATTAGTTTCATACTACATGTCTCTGTATATAGTATGTTAACACATACGTACATTTTTTGTTGAAATTATTGATTTTGTAATATTTTTTAATTTGATAGGATGGAAGATAATCAGTCATTAATTAGTGAGCTCAATCAAGTACAGCAAACAAACAAACAGCTTAGAGTTGAGGTTGATACCAGTGTGTCACAAATGTCTGCCTATGAAGCTGAAATGACCAAGTTAAGATTGGATAAGGTATGGTTAGTTATGTGTTGAGTTATATGTTCTCTATTTTTAGTTTTTTATATGCCCTGCTGTTCTTTTCAAGCCCAGTCATTGTGCTTGACTTTATTGGTGTACTTCACAGTTTCGAGCTACAAATTAGACACTAGGAAATAAAGATGGGGTTGATCTGGCCGTCAATTTTATTGTTTTAATGTTTCTTCTTTCACGACGGATATCGGGGACTCATTAGAAAGAGACCACGTGGCCGAAACATACCGGGAGAGGAAAACATGCCTTTGGAAAAAAGTAAACTAACAGTATTTCCCCTATAAAACGAACTTACTGGTACCTCATTTAACGTACAAGACAATGGTGCGCTCTGGGCTACACTGTTCTAGGCACCAGTCAATAGAAGCTTTGGGACTTCCTTATATACGAGACATCAGTGGAATGACCCAGGAATGTATATGCCTTCTGCAACAGTCTCTTTAGTAAAAGAAGTCAGAATGCATGCGTATCGAAGCGAATTGACTTGTTCAATTGAATTCTTTATTATATCCATTACATTTGTTAGTCTGCATTGTGAAACCTCGGTTGGTGTTAAAATCGGGAATAAATCTAAGATGCTGCCTGTTTCACAAGGCAATTAAACATGGCATATGGCAAAATATTTCCATTCACTGAAAGAACCAAGATCCCGCACTTGGTTATATTTTGTTCATTAGAACGTCATGTCTTTATCTGATCAGTGTGCACGCATGTACAATCAGGAGACTTTTTTCAAGCCGCCATCTGCATTAATATTCCCATTTGTGAGGTTTAAGCGTATCATCATGCGAGATAGCTGGCTAAGGAATACTTTGGTATGTCATTGGCCAGTTGGACACCTGCTGACTTGCAAACTAACTTCTTTATGAAACCAAATAAAGGTGGTGCCCTGTCTTGTTCAGACACTGCTTAGTTTTGCCTGCATTTGGCAGAAGGGGATGCCCACATTTTCACACACCTTTTTGCCATCGAAATATTCAGTTCAATACAACATGCTATGCCAGTTTTATTTATCCGTACTGGTCAGAGATTCCCTGCGTTTTACTTGGATCTGCAATGGTTTAAGATTCCTTTTCAAGACAGCAATGCAAGCATATTTGTCATTGGACAGTTCATTTGAGTTTAAAATCGTCTTCTTTTCTTACCAATATGAACCAATGTGAATGGTTCAGAATTTGGCTTGTATCAATACTTTTACTGCATCCCACTCACAGGTTCAATAATGTCTAGTGTATATGAGGCCAGCTGCAGAACGACGAATTTTCTTCCAAGATCAAATTAATTGATCCGTACAGACGTGAGACCAGGGAAATCGTGAAAGTAATATACATGTAGATGGAGATTACTTGGAATTCTTGGTAAAGGAAGAACGTGTGCCCCGAGACTGACCTTTGAAGGGAAGTCTTCATTCAGCTTATGACCCTGCACTCTGCGTGGTTGAGTTTAAATGCCTACAGTAGGGACCTGGCCGGGAAAAAGTGCACTCAGACATGAGGTGCGTTTGCAAAAATGATATGATTATAAACGTAGCGCCGATAGCTCAGTTGATAAAGCATACAGCCACATGACGCTAGCGGTGGTTCCTAACCAATTCGGTAGACACATGTTTTCGCATTTCTACAATTCTAACTCGTTTCCATCATTATTTTCACAATAAAATCTTTGTTTTTACAAGCAAGGGACCAAATGTATGAAAGCATGGCTCTTAAAGCCTTGGTCAGCAATAACGATTTTATTTGTAAATGGTCACGCGCTTCTCCCAAGTCATTTGTAATTGAAATGAGGTACAAGGAATAATTTGGATTCAGAAATATTTAATTGTGATTGATTGACGTTATTCACTTTAACAAATATGTCACGTCTGAAGCATGACCACGTTTTAAGGTGTACACTTCCTTTTTCCAGAATACTTGTAAATGATGAACGTAAGTTGGTCCCACTACAATTTGCGAAAGCCGGATTTCCATACTTCCAAACTTATTTTCTTCATTGACATGATGGCATTAATTTTAACATGAAATGATGCAGAAAATGATGCATTGTTAAGAAAATTGTATTTAATTTTTAACTCGAAAGTGTTTTATTCACACGTTTCCTCTATGGGATACGTTCTGCCGCTCTACTAATACTCGTGTACGTATTCAGGGATTGGAACTTTATGTAACCAACAAAAGAAATTTCCTACCCCGAACGAAGTGGATACATTTTTTTGTTCTTTAATCGATACTGCCACTTAAAATCCATCAGACCGAAGTGTCACAGTTTTACATTGATTGTTTTGATGCTGTGACTGCTCTTCCCCTTTTGGAAATTACAAGAGATAACAAATGATACACGTAAAAAGGTACAAAGTTACAGATATGGCATTCACATAAAAACGTGTGCCGAGGCTGCTAGGTGTTTTTTTAAAAGTTGTATTATAACTTTCGTTAACTGGACTGAGCTGCGTAAGAAATATTCATTTTTACGCTCGTCTGGCCTATATTATTCCATCAGAAGTAGTCAGTAGAGGGGCAATACCAATCTAACGTCTCTGGACAGTGGTGGTAATAGCTCATAATGGACGAGCCTTTGTGGTTGCCTGGCTTCTGCTGATTGAGAATTGCTGTTTTGCAGGGCCATTAAACCGTTTAATTAAATGATCATGCGATTTTCTGTGCAGCCGAAAGCAGAATTTTATAGCTTATCAAGGAAATAATATTTGCAACAAGGAATAACTTGCATGTGCTTGTGGAAAAATGTGTACCTGGCTAGTTACAGAACTTGTAGACAAGTTTTAATCTCAAATGAAACTTCTTAAGGTGTAATTCTGCATACTAAATGCAGTAGGATTGCATCAAAGTAAAATCAGCAATAATGAACTTACTGTAAATATTTAAGTTTAATGCGTTCGTGTTTTGGGGGGTTTGTGTTGTTTTTCTTGTTGTGCGTGAAAATTTGTCAGAAACCTAAAATTGACAGCCATTTTACCACCTAATGGGAAATTTGTAGTGTGGTATACCTTTTTCCTCTGCATTGTTGAAGTTTACTTCTCTGTTGACCATTTGTATACAACGTCACACCCCCAAATATACCCTCCATTCACACTGACTGGTGTAGCCTTCAACTGATCTGTTACTATAAGTAAGCTTGCCTGTTTGTTGTTGCAAACTAGCAGCCTTAACAACCTAACAATAGTTTAAAAATTGCCAAATTTGGAGAAGTGATCGTAAGCGTAACATCGAACAATTGATTGTAAGCAGTAGTCTGTCTTGCGCATTAGTTTAAACAGCCATTGATTTTCTTAACTCACTTTCAGTGCTACAATTTATAGGGACTCTGGCTTGTTAAAAGCAACAATTGCTGAAAGAATCTTACCTTTTCATGTACTTGTGAAGGCTTCACCAGGCTTTAAACTGAATAGTAAATATATATGCACGAGCACAAATCAAAACTGTCTAGTTCTTTTGATCATTTTGCTTTTCGACTCAAGTGAAACTGTACTAATTTTTTATTAAACAGAATCACCTCGTGGATGACTTCATTACTGATATTGCACACAAATCACGTTGGCTCCACCAGGTAAACACTTGCACTCAGTTATGGTTCCAGTTTGTGACGTGAGCTTCCAGATTGTATATTGCACAAGTGCCACATTCTCTGCATCATCTTATGATGCAAGAGGCTGGCAGCTATTCTTTTTGTTGCGTTACCCACCGTATCTAGTTTACTGATAATAGGAATGCAGAGCCACACTCTTCGAAACTCGATCGAATGTGATGTGCATAGAGCTGTTGTTTTTCGTATGCACATTTTTTTTCAAGTACACGTTATTTATTAATTGTAATACTTTTTGTAATACATTTTAGGGAGAAACTGAAAATGCTATGACTAAAAGATTGCACGAAGTAAATGATCAGCTTTTAAGATCGGAAGCAAAAAATCAATCTCTCTCGGAGAGCTTTGAAGGAGTTCAGAAAGAGCTAGAAGAATTAAGGAACGCACAAATTGAACAAGCACAACGAGCTTTAGGTGAAACTACTGTAGATGGAGGAGATTCATCAGCCATTCAGTCATTACTAGATGATGCGACTAAAGAACTTGGTGAACTCAAGACGTCAGTAAAGAACGCTGAAGAAAGACTAAGGGATGCAGAGGAATCAAAGGATGAAAAAGAAAAACATATAAATGTAGGTTGTTTTGAATTTTTATGCTATGGAATTTTATAAGAACTAACAGAAAACCTACAAAGTAACAACGTTATTGAACATTAAAATGAGCCTTTTTTTTCTTGCTAATTCAGATCCTTCAAATGAAACAATATCATTCAACTTGGCTTGCAATTTAGTGAGATTTTTGGTGAAAAGTAGTTTTTGTCTCACAAATTTGCTATCCAGAAGAATAAGAGCTTAGTTTCTTTTAGGGATTTACCTTAACATAACAGTTACTGTGAAATATTGAAGAGACGCCTTCCTTCACATACTAAGTATTGTAACATTTTTGAAACCCTCGTGCTTACTGCAAACCCATCCCTATTTGCTAAATTTCAGCATTTCACGACAGTAAATACCAAGCTTAACTAAAGCTTTTTAGGGAAAACCACCACTAAAATGTGATGCAGATATTTTTTTTAATAGTAAGATCACTGCCGATTTACTCGAAATAAATTCATTCGTCACTCGTCACTCGCCATCCTACGTTGAAACTCAATTATTCCCACTGACTTGCTAGAAAATAATTAATAAACCTTTATTAATGATCCATGTCAATAATGTAAATCCTGGACTCCTTTGCACTGACATAGACATTTTTATTTGATTCTTGTCAATGTTTTCCAGCAATGCACAGAGAGCTTTAACCAACTGTTTATAGAATTTGGTTGACCATTGAATCAGCTGACCCGCATGGTGCTCTTTCTTTGTGTAACACCCGACTAAACCCATTTCTACATTTTCTTTGAACCTATTAGAGCAGGTGGACCGTCATGATTCGCTAATAAATTGCTGTAAGCTGCACCAACGTATCTATTCGAGGCCCATTGCTGACCAGTTAAATAGTATCACTGATGAGTGAAAGTTGAATGGGGAATGAAACGTATTATTAGTAAAGAGTATAAAAGGAAAGGTAATGGCTTAAAACGTAGTAACTACTGTATCATGAAACTTAAGGAACGAGTCATTGGGGCTTGAGAAGAAAATTACTGGAAGATATTTAATCAGAGATGAAGTGCAGTTTGTGTTTGCCAGATTAGGAACTTCTGGCGAGATATTACAGTGAGACGGCTCCAGAGAAATATTTTGGCAGGCGCCTACAACTGTATATGGCATTAATCTTAAGAAAAGGTGTTTAATAGTTTAAGAGTACATTTTTGCACTTTTATGTGTGACGATTTTGCCAGAATGAATTGTTAGTCTCCTCCTCCCTCCTCCTGTAATCGCTGAAAACCGGATGAAGTAACAAATGAATTGATCAACGAATTTGAAGACTAATTTGGAGCCTGTCAGGTGTTAGTCCTGGGATCATTTTCATTGCGGAAGGACTTGTTGTATAGACTTTTAGTTGTCAGTGGGAGATTATGTCTGCAGATACGTTTGTCATCATTGCTGAAACTTGTAAAACGCCTTATGTTAAAGTTGTTCAAGTGAAAGCTACATCTCGAAAGCAAACCACTTAATAGACCATCGCATTCCTTTCATGAAGAGAGAGCCTCTGGTGGTATCGTAACGTAGGAGTTTTGTTAAATCGTTAGGTAGAGGCAGCGTTGTACATTGCATATTCATATTGTGAGCATTCTTTAAACTGTTCATAGAGGGAGAGGTGCTTTGTTTGCAGCAGTTTGTGTGGACAACTCTTGCAACAACTGCTCATTTCATGCTTCAGTCAAATATTGTTGTGAGAAAAACTAAACATGAGTTTTTCCGCATCAACATTCTAAATCATTTATGCTATTATACAACATGCACGTTTTATGTATTACCTACGTTATCATCACACTTGTAAGGTTTTTATAGATGTTGTAAGTGCATTGCAGAATTTTTAATTTTTTTTAAAAGAAATTAGAGGCACGAATAATTGAACTGGAGAGTAAAGAGACCTTATCCGAAGAAAGTGAGCAAGTGCAAATCAATGGTATTGCACCAAGGAACGAACTAGACAGTGAACAGGATGTATCCGTGTAAGTAACTTTTGTTTCATTTCGTTAGAAATAAAATTGACCTGAAGTATTGTTATCAATCAAGTTTGAAAGACGTTATGCAGGGTCGTTCATTTGTTATGAGGGTCTCTGTGTGACTTGTGTTTCCATTAACTGCTCTAATTTGTGTTTATGCTTGTATAACATCTAAATATTATTATGGGCATGCCAATTGTGAGCAGTTCAGTTCGACAATGTGATAAAGTTACGTATCGCTTTTCCTGAGATTCAGTTAAATACAGTGATTTTTCAGCTTAAGCGCAATGAAGCGAGAGCCATTTTACTCATGAAGTCCACTTTTGCCTTTGAAATATTAATTTTCCGCTTAAGATTAATATTTGATACTTGCCGGTTTTGTTTGGTTCCGTTACCTGAATATCAAGAGTAGAACATAGAACTAAATCATAAACAGACATCACCCAGAAAATTGGTCTTTGCACACAGTTGATCATTATTCCCATCGCTATGGCTATGTGCAGCCCGTACAATGTAGGTTATCTTTGTTTAAACAAAGGAATACAGGAATTTTGATTAGCGTTTTGTGAGCTAAACTGTACTGAAAACGTGTCTTTATTAAGCTCTGTAGAGGTGATAAATAATCGTTACATTTGATGAGGCAGAGATGCAAGATTATCCGACTTAATTCAAAATTCCGACTAAAAGGTTAATTGAGGGAAACTTACCTACCTCGTTTATCTTCAGCCTTTGGAAAAAAGAAAAGAAAGGTTGTTTAGAAAAGCCGATAATTGTAATGGGTTTTAGATGAAGCCCTTGGAACAGTATTTGGACAACCCATCAAAGTGAATCTTTAAAGAATGCTGAATTTGACCATTGTTAAAAAATCCAGTAGTACATCACCAGTAATCATAAATGAAAGTCTACACCCTAAAAGTTTTAGTGTTACAAACAGTTGCAAAATGTGAAAACGATGACGTGGTTTGATAGCCATATCCAGGCATAATGACTGGTATAGGTACGTTGCTTAAGGGTACAGATTGGCCTTAAGAAATGCAATGTGGTGGTCGACATGGAAGGTCAGTATTTTGATTTTTGTTAAGGTGACTTTTAAATAGTTCAGACTGTATCGAGAGTTAAAGAAACTAGCACAGGCTGCTTGGGAAAGTAATCAATAATTCTCTCTCTCGTCTTAGTTTTCCTGTTCGAAGAGCTTCATGTGGCATTTGCCCCTAAGTGATTTTACACACCACGCGCATGTTTTTAAGGTAATTTTGCATAGGTAAAATTTCAGTGATCGAAAATTACTATGACACTGGTAGAAAATTTTGGCCGGTTAGAAAAGTTAGAACCCATAATCTATTTTAATGTTATTACTGGGGGGTTTTTTCCCCACTTCGATCTAGAAAATTGAGCGATGACAGATATTTACTGAGCTATTTTTCTCTGTCCATTTTTGCTTAGAATGAAAGAAAAAGAAACAATAAATGCACTGACGTGTGAACTAGACCTAACCAAGGAAGAGGTACAACGTATCAAAGAGGAAAAAGATAATATCATTAGTCATTTGGAACAAGAAATAGAGAAATTGAAAGGAGAAATCACTCATACTCCCACTGCAGAAGTAGAAGACCTTAAAACTGATATTTTAGAGCGCAAAGATGAATTGAAAAAGATTGAAGCAATAGTTGAGCAACTTAAGGCTAAAAATAATGTAAGTATAGTTGTTACTGCCCATTTTTAATACTCGTCCGTCGTTATGCTTGCATAATTTTTGCCCTATTTTCTTAATGCATTAAATCAATTCCCCCTTCCTTTGATAATTAGACTCTTAATTACAGGGTGGGTGTTTTAATTGCTGATGAGATTTTTAATGTATCAGTATCCGTTATCCCATGCAGTATGAGTCTACAAGTAAACAATACTAAAAATATTTAAAAACTATTAGAGCCGATTCAGTTGTGTTTTTTTGAAAATGCCGGATGTCAAACAAATTTCACTGGCAAAAAAGCATTGATAGTTTAACAACAGTCCATCACAACGAAACTAAAAATAGTACTCGATTTTGAAGGAGGCATTTTGGACTTTTTGTACAATGGAGTGATGTTCATTTTATAGAGTAAAACTCTCAAAACTGTTTCTTAAAGCAAATTGCGACATAGCAACAAAACACTGCATTCCGGTTTTCGCCTGACGATAACGCGTATTAGGTGTTTTTTTTACAGGAATTAAGAGAGAAGAACTGGAAAGCAATAGATGCTGTTGGAGTAGCCGAAGGAAACGCAAAGCAACAGCTTAAAGAATTAGAACTCACCACGGTTGTAAGTACACTATTTGATTTTTGAAGTTATTTTACTGCAGTCCTGTATCCACCGTGAGGTCCGAAAACCACGAACGCCATCACAGTATCCATTGTCAGCTGCAGTATTCGCCCAGCCCTAATGCTTCCTGTCGTTAGCCTCGGAGCGGTGCTTTGCTTTTGTTGGATCTTTTTTGGGCTTACTCTCTTGGTTGGACATCTACTTAACCATGCCAAATCTCCATATGTCGGTACCCACCATTTTGTACTTTCTTGTGTATTCCGTTTTTTCCTTAATAAACATCTTACTCTTAAAATGCATTCATTGCAACTGGCATTAATTTTTTGCCTTTCTCTACACAACACCGTGCTTCATAAATTAAACTTCAGAGATTAAACTTTTTAAAGAGTTATCGATTTCTTTTCATTTCTTTGGGAGTAATAACTATTTGATTATTTGCCGTTTCGTTGTTTACTTCATTGCAAGAGCAGCAAGTCAGAGCTACTTTAAAAAAAATTTTTTTTTAGAACCACAAAACTGATTTCAATAAATAAGAAGCACGATGAAACCTGCTGTTCTGCTTTGTATTGTTTCTCTTAAAACATTTGTTATCCTGCTTCATTTTTTCATTTCATGTTTTTTGTATTTGTACCTGTGTTGTGCTTGCAGTGTGTATTTGAAAAATCGATGGCAAAGGACCACGTTTGGTCAGAATTCGTGAAATCTTAACCAGAAAAATGCCATGTGATTGTTAGGGATTCAGGTTATCCCTCACTGCGGCTCCAATCATCCAAGCTTCTTGGAAGTGAGAAAAGTAGACAGTACCCGAAGAGTTTACTTATTCCTATAGAATAATTTGGAAGCAGCTACCTTTTAAGATATAGTCTTTAAATTGGGCTTTTTTGAATTAAGTTTTTGCATTACATCTTCTCTGTGTTCTTTGAGAGTTAATTTTGGTTTTTAACACTTTTGAACACCTATGAATAACTGTGTACATAGAATTAAGACCAAGTATAATCTGCAGTATCACAAAAGTTTTACTTTCTGGTCTTGTGGATTTTATTACGTATTGAATGTATTTTTTTTTGTAGGAATTTCTGGGATCAGTGCACCCAGATGTCAAAATTGATAAGGGCGAGGTAATAAGAATAACTTGTTTAACCTTTGTTTAACCACTCCGATTAACTTCCTAGGCATCAAATTTACATACTAGAAATGCAGATTTAATGTTGGTAAAACATGTACTGTACAAATGATAACTTTATTTCCTATTTTACCACAAGTTGTAAAATAAGGCGGCAGAATGAATGAAGGGGGATTTGATGTTTTGAACCAGTTGTGGCGTGTGGTGGATTGCTATGAAAACTTATTATATTTTGCGCCAGTAACATCTAATGCTGCTAATATTGTAATTAGTAGTTGCTAGGCTTAACTTTAAATAAACATGTTCACTTTTGTATATTACTTTTCAAGAGCGTAGAATTTATTTTGGGACGAGGCGAGGTTCATAAAAAAATTTCTATCGTATTCTGAAACCATAAAAGGGATGTTGCTCCTTGTCTGTTGTAAACCAGAATTGCCAGGGACATTTTCTAATCAAGATGGAAGGGTAAAATTAACTTCTTTTTTTAAAGACATAATAGTAAACCTGATGTGGGCTACAGCCCTCAGAAAATGTAAAGGGCAGTTTAGGCCACCTCCCCTGCCCGACGCGATGTATTTGCTATATTTTACATTATCAATACAACAACAAAAATTGTTGAAGGTTAATGTGCAGGTGAGTTCAGGTCAATCTCATGTGGTTTTTGCTGTCGTGATAAGGCCAGAAAAATATAGGTTTTATCCACAGCACGTATTTGAAAAGTTAATTTAAGGCTGTTTTGTTTTTTGCTTTTTTTCCAGCCCCTAACAAAAATATTTCAGAAGTACAAACTGGATGTAGAGAGTCTACTGACGAAAAATAATGTAAGTTACCTAATCAATATAATAATTTTTTATTCACCTCCAGTGCAGAAAATTTTTTCAATTTTAAAAGTGGTCCACTCCCTCCCCTCCACTACACGACACCTTTGAGCAGTTTTTTACTTTTTGCTCAGGACTTAAAGTCGAGCATGGTGTTTGGAAAATGTCGTACTAAATCCCCGTGATAACTCACGATCCTGATTGTTTATCGTGAAAGAGAAACTTGGTAAGAATAAGTAGCCGAAAGCCTTTTCATACCATTGTCTTCTTATCTCTATGTAATGAAGTGGTCGCAGCTGCAAAACTTGTTTCAAAGTAGTAGTAGAATTTTCTCAGTCGATTGTAAATTAACTTATTAGTAATATTTAAGATTTACCCTTAGTAGTTACGTTTCATTACCCTCTGGTTGAGATACGCATTGTCTCAAATGCTCAACGGGATGTAGAATAGGTTCATTGTGAGAACTACTCTACATCGTAAACTACTTTGTGTAAAGGCTGCAAGTTAAAATCCTTCACTAGAAAGAAGTACCAGTGAGAAAACGAATAGCAATCGCACTTTTTTCTCCACTCGTCTATTGTTGTATTATCTAAGGTCACATCTCAGTATTATCTAAGGTCACATCTCAGTGGCTACCCCACATAATTTTTCTTCGAGAGGATCCCAAATAAAGAAATTGAATTGCTAAGTGGAAACGTACGACTCTTCCAAGAAACTTTAATAATATGTGTAAATTTTTCATCGGTCATTATACTAGTGAATACACGAAACAATTTAAAAAGACTAAAACGACCAAAATGCAAATTAGAATTTAGGAAGAGATCATTTTATTACCTGGAAGCGAGATATTTTAATGAAACTTTTTAACTTGTTTTTATGTCGAAATAAATTTATTTTTAATAGCTTTTTTCATTTCATTTTTCTTTTATTTTCAGTCAACTAATTTTTCATCCTCATACCCAGGGTTCTCGGCTTTTTTGATTGTCAGGAAGTGAGAGAGAGAGGCTCTGGGGACGATGTTTTTAAGTTATTTGGTTTTTAGTTTTTAATTTTATATACTTTTCCTCTCTCATAAGAGGACCCATGTTGACAGCACTGTTTATTATATTTTTGTTGTAAACAACTGAATTGTATCTTCCTCTATAAAGATAGAAATAATAATGCAATGTAGTCTTTGAGGACAAATTTCACCCCTTGGAAAACTAGCGTTTTGAATCCGACTGATAAATATTTCTTTAGGTCTGTATTTTCATAAATACTTGCCTGCAGAGTTACGTATGACAGCAAAATTCCATTCCATTCTAGAACAATGATGAGTTAGAGACAATAAAAGATGAGAACCAACGACTGCACCTAAAGGTAAAAGAACTTAGCAGCGTCAAGGATAGCTCAAACACTGCTAATTGCAAGGTAATTGCATCAAACCTTATTTCGTTATCATTGCCTCAGTTTGATCAGTCTGCTTATTTACTTCTCCCCGTTCTCATTCGTCATTCTATTAAAGGATTCTCAGGGTGTAAATCTGAGGCAAAGGAGAGGAAAACAAAAGCAACAAGAGAGGATGGGTTTAAGAAAAATGTTGGGAAAGTGAATCAAGTAGTAAGTGTCAAAGAATACCGAAATGAGTGAAGCCTGCAAGATAGTCTTTATACCAGTACGTGTAGATGGAGTGCTTTTAAGAAAGAATAAGGTATCCAAGCTGACTTTAATGGCCAAGGCAGATTTAAGGGAGATTATTTATTTTTATTGTATCTTTTTTTCAGTAGATACATAGAATTGCTTTTTTTATACAGGTATTCAACTGCAGCGTTTTAAAAAATATTATTGTCATCTGCTTTTGGTTTTGATAGATTGATGAATTGGAAGAAAAACTTGAAAAAGCGGTGACTGTTGAAAAAAATGCATTATTGCAAGCGGAACATTATAAAAAAACCCTGGAAGAGACGGTATGAAAGTGGTTTTTTGTTATTTTTTATTTATGGGGTGGGATTGATGCGGCCCTGTCCTTTGTCGTTTGTACAATTGGATCTTGGAAGTAGATAACATAGATGTTCCAGACAAGGCTCCTTGATTAGAAACAAAAGTTGGAACAAAATTTGTCGTTAAACACTTAATTAAGAACGATATACCCATTTATGAAAAGACTGCATGCATTCGCGAAAGCCGTTTTTCGTTCTTAGCTGCTGGTTATAACTTGAGTATCGTAGGCATAACATGGTAAACCTGGCCGTTTCAAAGAAATCCTCCTAACTTTTGACTCTTATTTTACAGGTTATTTTAAAGAAATAGTTAAGTTTATTTTAATAAACTTAACTATTTCTTTAAAGAACGTATATAAAATGAAAGGTTTATTTATCTTCCAATTTTCAATTTTCTTAATTGAATCCAAAAAAAAATTTCATTTAAAGCAAATTACTTGCGTAAAGGAGTAAATTGTTTGTTTTGCTGCAATGCTTGGATTAACTGCTGATCGCTGTTGAATCTTGATCTTTTTTTTTGTGGTATTAGTTCATCTTGAAACCAGAACTTAAACCTCTTTAGTATGGGTATTGTGTGAATTCCAGAAAGAACATTTTTATTTAGTTCAAAACATTTAATTGAAATATGGCGTAAGAATTTTTGAATTGTTTTTTTCGATAGCGTAATATAATTCCAGGTTCGGGTTTTTTTTCAGACCTGATACTGAACGACCAATTCTTGTTTTCATAAATCTCTACCGGACGTTTAAGGTTCAAAGTACTTGTAATTACTTGGTAGTTAGTGCCCTCTTTGTACGCTTTTTTCCCTTCTTTTTCGTTATAGGAATCTATGCTAACGAAACTTAAAGATGGCGTTGAGGCCGAAGTAACGTCTTGGAAAGACAAAAATGGAGCTTTAATGGTGCAACTTAAAGAGGTAGGTTTAGGTGTTATTTGTTCTAAGCAGTAACATGTGAAGTTAACTGTAACCGGGTTGTTCTGGGGAGGATAGAGTTCTGTTCTTCAACCTTAGTATTCTCTCCTTGCACGGCAGAATCTGCATCGAGTAAATTGCTGAGAAATTCATAGGACAAACTAGTACTACCTTGACGCCTCTGCTTTATTTTGCAATCCCCAAAAAACCGTATTATTTTTATTCTTACTTAGAATTGGTGCCACCCAAAACTACAAGTTCTTAACGTGAATGTAGTTGGCCAGTTTTGTTTCTTTTCTCATGGTAGATAAAAACATTGTGTCCTCTGTTCCTACTTATACGTTACAAATAACCAATTACTAACAGTTAATAGTGCTTAAATACTTTCTGGATGACATTATAAATCAGGGCGTAGTGATGCTGCCGGATTTCCATTGCATTTGACTATGAGAATACTGCCAAAAGGTTTTCCAGAAGATTATTTGGTAACAAGTCCAATATACCAGCCACTGTCAGCTTCCCCCCCTCTCTCTCTCTCTCTCTCTCTCTCTCTCTCTCTCTCTCTCACTCCCTTTCTCTCTTTCCCT
>RDPX01000014.1:3372641-3389535 GCA_003991215.1 Morbakka virulenta | reverse complement strand
CAAAATGAAATGGCAACATCACTTCAACATTTAAAGCCATCGCATTGTTAAGAAAAATTTAATAAATTAAAATTAATATTATGTTTATACACGAAAGTTACAATAAATCTTTCCAACCAAGTGTGACTGCTACCAGGAACTGTGTGAAATTCCCCGTGAAAATGGTTGAAACTCATGTCTTCACATTCAATATTTTAGTGAAAAAGGATGAATGTTTCCTTTGAAAAAGCAAGAGACCAAGGAACTGGCAGCAGGATGGCATTCAGTCAACTTCTTCCGAATCGATTTCATATTTTCTAGTTTTAATTTCCATTTTTTAACAGCCATATTTTCCACCAGAGAAAGGAAACACATCCGCTCGTCACGAATGCAGAAGCAGTTCATTTTCTTAACAAATACGGAAGACCTGGCTATTTGATGCTTAGCTTCTAAAGCTGAATATACAGTTGTATCAAAATAAGTAACCAAGAATTAGCTTTTTGAATGTACTTGTTTATTGGTGGGGTTGTGAATTGTATAGTAATTACCATGATTACAATTACAAATATTTTATTTTGTGTACATAGGCCCAGGAAAAGACAAAGGAGATAGAAGACAAGTATAATTTAGCTTCAGAAAGACTTGCAATTGCAGAAGAAAAAGTAAAAGTAAGTATGGATATCTCTTTTACATCTTCACTTTTTCTTATTCATTTGTATTACAATTTCCTTTTAATTGCGTGGCTGTCGGCTGTAGGTGACTTTTGGCAAACAGAAATGTTTTCCTTGTCAAAATACCATGGAAATATCAACGGTGAGAGTGAGGGTAAAATGAAATGTGTAAAAAAGAATGAGGGGAGTAGAGAAAAAATGTAACTGATAGATGACCCTCGCCTTTAATTGCGTAGCACATTACTCAATGACCACGCAATATTGGGTAGGTGGAAAAGAAGAGGACTGGTGATCAGTTGAATAAGGCGAATTAAACTAGGCTGAAGTTAAATTAAAAGACATTCTGAAATTACATGATAAACAACACTACTGCTTCGCGACCCTTATTAATACGATAATAGTATTAAGCTTGCTTATTATTTTCGGCTGTGCAGCAACAGTCTTGGAGTTCATAATAGGAATTGGCTTTCTGGAGTCTAAATAACGGTAAGACAATGGATATTAACAATTTGAAGAGAAAGTACGATAAGAACTACCACGATAGGTATCATGCAATATTCACAAGCCTATTGTGTGATAATCTGTTGGAAAATTTCGGGGTAAATTTAGGCGTAGACCAAACTGCGTTTGTTTAAAGCGTAAAGAACCCCCCATCCCAATTGTGCATTTGAAGTTAGCACCATTGTAGAAAGAGTATGTATAAATCGGTTGTAGTTTTTAGATGGGTGCGTGTAAACTGCAGATTTTTTCCTTATCCAAAGTCGATTGTACTTGGATTTAAATTCATTTTAAAATTTTTTATACAATGAGACACTTTATTTCTTTTGTATAGATTGTGTTACTACGTTTTGTCCGAAAGTGAACTTCAAATCAGTTTCACTGAACGTGTCATTTTGTTAATATAGATATATGTTGGCTGGTGAACCTAAAATGACCTGCTGGGCAGTAGAATTTTAGCGTTTTGCCTAATCTACAGTAAGGTTTGTGTTTTTCGTCCATTAATTGTTTGACAGGAAAACCAAACCTTAACGCATTTAGGTCGCTTGATAAATATAGCCATACCTTGATCAAAAATTTCTTGTACCACAGAAGAGCTCATGTTGAACAAATTGATTGTGTGATAATATGTATGATAATAGTAAAATGTCGCTTTTTCATCAAGCTGTACCGCAGTCATAGGCCCATTTGTTACTTAGCTTAAGATTATTTCCACTTTCTGTTGTTACTCCTGCATTAATGCATCTATAGGCAATTCCCATTTTACAGTGACTTTTTTCTTTCCTTTTTTCATCTTTCATTTCACCTTTCCCTTTCCGATCCATCCCCCCTTTTTTTCTCCTCTTCCTCNAACCAAACCTTAACGCATTTAGGTCGCTTGATAAATACAGCCATACCTTGATCAAAAATTTCTTGTACCACAGAAGAGCTCATGTTGAACAAATTGATTGTGTGCAATGATAATAGTAAAACGTCGCTTTTTCATCAAGCTGTACCGCAGTATAGGCCCATTTGTTACTTAGCTTAAGATTATTTCCACTTTCTGTTGTTACTCCTGCATTAATGCATCTATAGGCAATTCCCATTTTACAGTGACTTTTTTCTTTCCTTTTTTCATCTTTCATTTCACCTTTCCCTTTCCGATCTACCCCCCCTTTTTTTCTCCTCTTCCTCTGTTCCCATCTCCATCATCCATCCATCCTCTTCCGGTTCCCCTTATCTCTTTCTTTCTACCCCAATTTTCTTCCACTTTGTTTCATGGATGGCGTTTCGGGATCTTTCGGTGGGTTTTTGTGCGCTTTTTCCTTTCAGTTTCCTCAAATATTTTTTTCCCATCACTTTTTGTTTTGTACTTAGTACCTTTGACTCTTTGTCATTTTCTCTACTATAACCATACCTTTGAGATGAAAGTGGCAATTAGTTTTCTGGATTTGCCATCGTTTTTAGGAGTTGGAAAATGAAAATTTGAGCAAATCTCAGCAAATAGAAAAGGAAATAAGTGATGCAATGACGCAGGTGAGGATTGTTATTAAATATTTTTTATTTGGTAAATGGTGAGTTTTATTTAGTGCTGATTCGAAGAGGATTGGACCATATTATTTCTGTGTAAAATCGCCTGCGTTAATTTAATGATTCCCCAGCTGGCATTATTATAGTACTGATGTGTGTGGTGTGTTGCGTATACTTACTCTAAGATAAAAGTAAAATAACTTCTGTGATAAATTCCGAAATAAACTAGTAATATTAAATAAAAACTGACGTACCGTGACATGTTTGTTAAATGATGAAATAAAATATTTAAATTTAAACCTCGCATATTATCGGTTGGTAGCATGTTACAATAACATTTAACTTTACTTAACCATTGTAGCTACACACCAAATTTAAAACACTTAACTCGTATGTTTCATGATGCCCCTTACTCCATAGATGTGGTTTGCTGGGCAGTGACCTGCTTGATAAAACTTGGCCAAACAACCTGGAAGTGCTTAAATGTCAGGCATGTTCTGGTGTTGCCAAATTCTTTGGCGCAAAGGGCTTGTATAAATGTTTTCGTGTGGCAACATAGCAGAAAAAAGTCGTTTGTTTTTGTTATTTAATTTGACATAAGTATTTTATTTATGTTATGTTATGTTATGTTGTTGTTTATGTTTTCTTTTCTTGGGGTATTTCCCGCATATTTTTCCAACGTGTCTAGCATGAACAGAACCTTGTTTAAGGGATTCTTTTCAAGTTTCTTTGGTAATGCACCTTATCCACTGTACTAAAGGACACAGACCGGTGTAATTTTGAAAGATTTCACAATAGAGGGTTTTCAAAAAGGATTTTTATTTCAGCTTTTCTGATGCTAAGAGGCTTATCTTATGTTTTGTCATTTTGATTGCCTGGCCAGCTGAGTACACTCGAGGCTCTAGGTTCGAGTTAATCGACTCTTGGTCTAAATTAATTTCTTCCAGCAGGCTGTAGTAAGCCTCTGGATTGACAAAGGTATCACACATTGGACTGATGAGACCAATAACTTCTTGGTTGATCCACTTTACTAACCACCAAACTTCTACAATATACAAAACCATTTTAATTTGGGCAACCCCCATTGATTTTGTTAACCCTTTTTATGGTTGTATCCAAACGGATTTTTACACCGTTATGTTTGAGTATTTTTTGTGGGAATGGGGGACCCTTGCTGCACAAAAACGTGCATGCAAGATTGCGTAAAATAAGGTACAATAATAGTACGTACTACAAATACCACCAATTTTTACACGTGATAATTATATGGAGTATAACTGAAAATTGTATGAACTAGATTATACAGTGGTACTATTGCACGGGGACCAGGTGTGCATCCTCTTTATCGATTTGGTGCAAAGTTACTTGACTTTCAGACTCAGAATGAAGTACTTTGTTATTCAGTGTTAATTAAGATCCTGTGCCTTGTCACATTGACACTCGTGGCGATGGTAAACGAGCATTTGTAATGCTTATAGCCTTTGCTTATTGCAACGGCCAAACCATAGCTGTTCTTTTTTTTTGCTCTTGACTTGTACTAATATGTAACATTGTCTTTAACAGAATTTTTTAAGCAAAGTGAAACCATGTACCACATTATCGTGCACGGAGGTCAGTTCTTGTTTGGGAGGAGTAAATTATCTCTAAATGGTACGGTGAAAATCCAAAAAAGTAGGTGGATGTACTCCAAACTTTCTATGGCTCTCCTAGAATATTTTCTATCCGACCATTTTGAAAAAGACAAACAGCAGTTGTAAAACCCTAAGCTGATAGAATCACATGCACCATGCATTATGCAGTTCATTGATGTTGCCATCGCTAGGTCATTTTAAAGTATCGCTTCAACTGTATTATACTTGCCCACTTGCATACAAAGTCACAATTTATACACCTACCCTTTGAACCGCTTATTTGTCAACGTTCACCCGCACATTTTCTATTCTACACACTGCCGAGTCACCGAATCACACCGACCAGGATATTTTTCCTGGGATAAACATAGTTCACACCAACGTATAGTTTTTTTCACAAATAATAAAACAGTTCACAGTTGTTTTTTCAAGTGTTTTTTTATTTATTTTTGTAACACTGTCTGCTTCTTTACTTGTTACTATTTTCTTTTGGCCATTTTGGTTACCATGCCTTATTTCCATTTGTTGTGTAAGTTCAAGTTGCAAAGTGCTTCCAACTGACTACTTCAAGAATAAGAAAGACCTCAGTAAAATAATTACTAATTTTTGCACCACTACCTTTTGCACATCTGTAAGATAGACTACACCATAGGCAAAGCGGCGGTTTCTGCCCCAGTGTTGGCACTGCCCTCATTTTTATCTTATAAAAATATTCCGTTGTATGTTGCGAGTATTAAATCCTACTTTTACACTAGTTCTGCTTCAGTTGCGGTTATTTTGGGTTTTTAAATAATTCCTCTCTGTTGCTTTCCCTTGTGCTTACCTATGATGGAAAAATTCAAAATTAATGTAACTGGATTGACAATGTGATGAAAACGTCTAAATGAAAGAATGTTATCGTAAAATATAAGCGGCTTTCCCAAATTGCTCGTTCGGAAACTTTACCTAGCACTTCTTCCCTACTTTTGGAATATTAGAAATGTACAAAGGGGTACAAAATAGCATTATATGTTCATCACAAACTTAAATCTGAGTAATGCGACAGTAATCCGACGCTATATCCATAGACAGGCAATAACGAAATCAGATCTGTAAAGGCTGAACCGTTTTGAAATATGAAATGAGGATGAGTAATAATGTCTTTCAGAAAATAGATACTGTTCAGTAGAGGCAAACGCTGAAAAAACGATGTATCAAAAGGCTTTGGGTAAAGTAAACCCCAATGTAATGAGCTTTTGAATTAAATGTATGTATTAATTCTGTAAAAATAATTTTTAGGAAAAAACAATTACTTGTTTTCTGGATGATGGAGCGAGGGAGTACAAATAACCCAATAACCCTTTATAATATCACATACCCAATGGGTATGTGATATTATAAAGATTTATGTTTCCTCCTAAATGATAGCTTCTTAAATCTGTTAATAAAGAAACAACATTGCTATCAGTAAGCACTAGTACAGCACAATCAATCAATAAAAATTATGTAAATAGAATATCTCTAGGACACATTTACACATTACTGCATTTGTTCCATTAACTTTTTTTAAACATGTTTACTAGAAACTATCATATGTCGCTAATCAACTGTAATTATGAATCCACTTTATTCACAGTGGTTTTGTGTGCTGCACTTTGTTACCAAGAAATACTCTGTGCTTCTTATTAGAATCCTTCGTGTTATTTTCCAGCCCTCGTTTTTGATTGTTTTATTTAGATGGTGGGGTTTTTTTTGTTGTGTCATGTTCTTATTGGAGCCACTCATAATTCATGAAGCATACGTTTTCAGTTAGAGATAATGTGCCTTTAGGTTAAGTTTGCTTTATTTTTATTTTTATTTTTTTTTTATTATTATTTATTATTATTATTTATTATTATTNAATAGATACTGTTCAGTAGAGGCAAACGCTGAAAAAACGATGTATCAAAAGGCTTTGGGTAAAGTAAACCCCAATGTAATGAGCTTTTGAATTAAATGTATGTATTAATTCTGTAAAAATAATTTTTAGGAAAAAACAATTACTTGTTTTCTGGATGATGGAGCGAGGGAGTACAAATAACCCAATAACCCTTTATAATATCACATACCCAATGGGTATGTGATATTATAAAGATTTATGTTTCCTCCTAAATGATAGCTTCTTAAATCTGTTAATAAAGAAACAACATCTGCTATCAGTAAGCACTAGTACAGCACAATCAATCAATAAAAATTATGTAAATAGAATATCTCTAGGACACATTTACACATTACTGCATTTGTTCCATTAACTTTTTTTAAACATGTTTACTAGAAACTATCATATGTCGCTAATCAACTGTAATTATGAATCCACTTTATTCACAGTGGTTTTGTGTGCTGCACTTTGTTACCAAGAAATACTCTGTGCTTCTTATTAGAATCCTTCGTGTTATTTTCCAGCCCTCGTTTTTGATTGTTTTATTTAGATGGTGTGTTTTTTTTTTGTTGTGTCATGTTCTTATTGGAGCCACTCATAATTCATGAAGCATACGTTTTCAGTTAGAGATAATGTGCCTTTAGGTTAAGTTTGCTTTATTTTTATTTTTATTCTTTTTTTTTTTATTATTATTATTATTATTATTTATTATTATTATTATTATTATTATTATTATTATTATTATTATTATTATTATTATGGCTACAGGAAATAATATACCCATAACTTTTTCATCTATTTCCCCAGTCAACTGGCAATCCAGGTTCCCCTCAGAGGGAGGTGGGACGTCCATTAACCCAGGTGATTGACGAGGTAAACATGTTTTAATTTACATTGCTAAGAAATACTACTTTCAAATTTAAAAGTATTTATCATCAAATGCAAAGATTTAAGTCATTCGTTGAAGCAAATTTAAAGGTAAAATGTAATTGTAACAACCAGCGTAACTGAACAAGTGTTCCAGTTAATTGGTAAAAGAAATAAATCGGTTTTATTCTAGATTAATCATGAAAACATTGTAATATTACCAGCGATGGAAAATTGTTGTTACTACTGTTATTAAACCTATTTAGAAATAGCTTTAGTTTGTCGTTGGCAATAAATTGATTAATGAACGTAAGGCGTTGCCACATTCGCGGCGCATTTGTTTTCGCTGTTAACTTGTGTATGCTTAATTGCGGGATAATTGAAATGCTTTATGCCTTTTCTTTTCTTTTTTTTCTCTCTGTATTTTGACCTTCGGCAGCCCCACCGCCCCGTTATCGGGCAGTGTGCTTAACACCTAACGCTTCTTATGTGGTTATTGATTTTGGTGCCCACTACATCTTGTGTCCGAATACAAGATGAAAATAGTGTCAGCTGATGAACATAAGTGGATTTAACAAGAATTAGTTTTGATAAAACTAAGTTTTCAAATTTACGAGGGAAAGGATTACAAGGGAGTATATATCAAGGTGAAATGGGAAAAGAGCAATAGACACAGGTTTGATATTTAAATAGGATTAACTGCGTTATGGAATCATCTGACCTTGACAGGAATATTAACAGAAAAATGACAAGACATTTGCCTAAACTGTGCAATGTGCTTACGAAATTATTATAGGCAGTCTGATAAAAGGTGTGTTTACAGAAGTGGGGATGAGCAATGAACCCATGCATGTTGATACCAAATAACTTGGGTTGCAAACAAAAGTGAACGTGTGTACAAAACTATTGCGAAGAAACACAGTTCGCATTAATTATTTTGTCAGATGTATCAAAGAATAATTGTGAAAAATGCGAGAACGACGACGATGATGATGATGATGATGATGATGATGATGGAGCTGACTGATTATGAAGTGATAATGAAGAACAGTGCTGATGACTGTAGGAACATTCATGAAAATTTTTAAAAACAGACGTTTTCCTCTCAACTCTGTTGCCGTTTTTGATAAGAAAAAGACTGCAGTGACTGTAAGATTAGTATTTTGGTTAATGTAATACACTAATGGTTAAGCATTTGAGGCATAAGTGCCAAATGCAATGATCATGATGGCAATTGTAACACTAGTTGTTGATTTTGTGATCCAAATAGGCCTTCCTCAAGGGTTGGCAGTGGTATGTTTCATAGCGAGTGTTCTGTGACTGCTTGTTTTCGGATAAGGGAGCGGGCGCCAAATTTGTAAACACAATTTTCCCCCTTTCTTTTGTGCCTTTTAAGTTCTTTGGAAATTTGTAGGCAGTTTTCAGTATCTTTGGGTGATTTTTGAAAATGATTCAACAGTGATATGTTACTCCAGATAATGTTTTCAAAAGAAATTGCTTTGTTAATTTCCAAAGCTGAAATTTGAGTAAGACCCATATTCTGTTACTCCGAAAAGAAAAAAACACTCGAAGTTGTTTCCGAATCATGTACAAAAAACCCCTTAATAAGGAAAATAATGAACTTGATTTTTACAAAGAAATAACCTTTTCATTAAGTATTTGGAGCTATCGATAGCTGACTAATACTAGGGATTATATCGTTTAAAAACGATTTTAAGTCAAATTGAAGAAAAGTAAAAAATTTCATTTTCTAGAATTTCGGCAAGAAAAAGTGTTGGACACCCCAGGGTTTCCTAGGGAAATTAATACGGTAATAAAAGATGTGAAATTTTGTGCCGCCAAAATTTTTGAAGTACCACGTAACCACGTAATTAGATTGGTAGTGATCAGAAGAGCACTTTCCTCTACGCATCCTCTAGTGCAATAATGGCCAAAGAGAAATTACCACTCATTTTGGGAAGGTTTCAGATTCAGGCGCAGTCAGGAGTGGTAAAGCACTGCTGCCAGCATTTGTCAATTTCAGGAAATTAGAATTGTAATTTTACGTTCACAAATTGTGAGACAGTTGGGACAGGAATGCAAACAGTCGATAATAGTTCTTTTTAATTGGTTTCAGAAAAATGTACACTGAACCAACCATCGGCACCTGGCCTTGCTGGGGTTGATGTTTATATCTATTTTATATATATTTATTTATATACATACAGAAAGGCAGACAGTTGATTATCTGTTATCATGATTAAATTGGTAAGGGCTCTAGTCAATACACATTTGTACTCGTGAAGCCCGCATTTGTGACATAAAATATCGGTACCTAATATCAACTACTATCAACAAAGACGTGTTATTAGAAATGGCATTAAGTTTCAAGAAAATTCTTGGGTGAGCATCCAGAATAAAAAGTTAGCCTTACTAAACGTAATTGTGTTGTTACCTAAGAACATGATTTTTTATTTGCTCTTCCTCCTTAGTTAAAAACTACCCTATCAGACAACGAAAAGGCACTTGAAGCAGAGAAACAGGCGAATAGACAACTAAGAATTCAGTTAGTAAGTTGCCATTTTTCGTGTCTACCAAAACTGTTGAACTATTTTTAAAGACGTTAAAATTTGAAGGGGGGCACTGGACTGTTTCGAACCATGGCACACAAAACTGAACACCCATAAAATAAATCGAGTACATGATACTTCCCACAGGCTGCAATTTGCTATTTGTGATCGGTAACGGGATTTAGAGTGGGTATTTGTGTTACAGAGAGTGAAAATGTGGGTGTTTGGGTGGGTGTTAACGCTTAAGATAGGAGGTAGACAGTCTTTCATTAGTGTACACAACGGAGAAATTCACTTTAATTGTTACATGTTAAGAGCATTAAATACTTTTAGTAGAGGCGGTGTGGTTAATCAGCATTTTGCCAGTTTGGTTGTGACAATTCTCAGAACAATCTAAGGTGTAAACCAGTGATTTTGGGTCAGTGGGGTTCATAATGTTAGAGGTCCGCACACACATTTAGTTTAAGCCAAACAACAGCGTCCTTTGTGTTATTGAAAAATTGGGTTCGTTCAGTGGAGCCTTATCCAGTTTAAAGGAGTTAAACTTAATCCTTTGAGACGGGGTCACAGAATATCAAAACGTTTATTACTGCTGTTTTTGCAGCGCATTTCCAGGATCTTGTGAAATGTGACATAGCAGCAACTTACGTAAGTAATGGATTTTTTCAAAACCTACGCCAGAATTCATCATGAAGGTGGTCTATTGATTGCCTCTATTTTTTGACAAAGCAAGGAACCGTCTTTATTGTTGAGAAAGGAGCAATGTGTTTACTTGACTATCTTTTTCTCCTAGCCAGTAAATTGACCGCCAACCTTAAAATGGTAGCCATCGGTTCTTGCAATAACCGATGAATAGGGTAAAAGGCATGCATGATGGAAAAATGGTGAATGATATTGTATTCTTTGTAAAGCTGAACGGTCTCTTTGCAAAAAGGCATATCTGCTTTGATCGGATTTAAATGAAGAATTATTTCGTTGATTACTTATTTAAAACTCGTCACGCACTGACGAGTTTACTTTTCTTTAGTAGACTCCTCTTTTCGAGGCTAATTTAAACAAAAGTAGTGGCTTTACACGCTGTTATGCGCCACAGAAATGGTAGTACTTCGGCGTTGTTAACCGTTTGCCGGCAGTATGGTTGCCTTATTAACTTAAACATTTATCCGAGCTAGCCGGTGTCAACTGGTAACACAAGAACGATCGATTTTTGGATTAATGCAAACAGGTGGTGTTACGCGAAAATGCACCTAAGAATGCTGGCGCCGTTTGAACAAAAGAAAATGTGGCCAGAGGAGGAGGTGGCGATAAAGAGACGCACAACAACAATCTGAACTGTGACTTTGACAGTTCTGTACCGATAGGCAGTGGATCAGAATATAGAGGGCACAGGACTTTAAATGCCCATTGCATATGATAGAATGTAAATCATTGCTAAATATGGTGTTTGGGGCGGTTTTTTATGCTAAGTGCATTGACTTGACGGCTAATGTGATGGTGTAAAGTAGGTTTCGTATTTAGAGTTTCAGAAATTAAGGGTCGGCTTGCAAAAAAAGGTTTTAAGTGTTGTCCATTTATTGTATGGAGGTGTTTTTATTTTAGAGACATGATTTATTCTGGGGGTTTTTTTGTGGGAGTCGTACCAGAAAAAAACAAAATTAATCAATGACACCGAATTTTTCAGTGCTGATTTGGTCACCTTGGTCCTCAATCAGCATACTAAACCGTCTTTATTAGTTTGTGCTATTTAACCAAGCGTAAAGTAGTTGGCTTGAAGAAAATACCAAAATGGGAAAGATATGAGGAACAAGCACCTTTTTATTGTGTTTGTATGTACATAAATATGCAGTATGTTATTTATTATGTATTATTTTTCACCATTATATATTGGAACGTTTTAGCCGATTAACCAAACAAAATAGGCAGAAAGTGTATCAGTATAAGTGGCATAATGTTATGAAATTAAAGAGAGAGCTATTTATTTCACACGCAAATAATTGTTTATTTATAGTGGAAGCTTAGTCAACTAGTAGTAATAGTCTAATTTACTTTACATGTTTTTATTTACCAGAATTCACTGACGTCAGCGGCTGCCGCACATGGGACTTCGGTATAACAGAAGGGTTTCCATTGGAAATTTTAATGAGTCGAGCTAGTTCTTTGCTTAATATTGTGTTCACTGCCACTTGAATTCGTTTTAAATTGATATTGGGTTTGTTTTTCATGAGAAAGAAACGAATGTTTTATGTATAGTAAAGGAATTTAGAAGTACCTAGAAGTAGTCATGTTATTTTCCTCTTTTTTTTCTTGAAGAAACTGGCTTTATCTGCTTCTTACATCGGTCTTGCAATATTTGTTGGTTTGTTGTTGCATCAGTAGCCTTCAATTTCTATTACACACCTTAAGTAATAGACATTTGTAGATAGTATTTTTCTACAGTGTTTAGACAATTGTTATGGCTGTATAGACATGGCCTATTAATACCTAGCTTAGGCGTTTGCCTGTATTCTGTTGCAATACTATTTTCATTTATCGTTTTGGAATAATGAATGAAATATTTTAATGCCGTTAGTATATTTTCCCCCATAAGATTTTCCGCGTAAGTAATAAATTAATATATATTGTATGTTATTATTTAGTCTTGTGCATTCTGTTAACCTGTTAGGTTGTAGGTTGTGTTTTATAATTGAAGTGCTTGTTTGGCAATCTGAAATTGGTTGCTAATAATAGCTACATTTTACCGTTTTTCTGTCAGGACTTGATTATTCTAGGGCAGTGTTTCAGACGGTAGTACAACAAGTTCAGTTTCAGTATTTGGGGTTTTTTTGTTTAAGTTGTTGAAATAGACGTGTTTGGTATTAAAGGTAGTGTATCCTGTTTTCCCTTTTATGAAATATATGTGCAAGGCAAAATATGCCCAGTTCTGTTAACGCTTCTATCGCTATTATTATTACGATTTTACGGTCAGTTTTACAGTGAAAAATTTTTTGTTGCTGTATTAATGTTTAGCAGTCAGTTAGGAATTAACTTTGTGCCTTAAAAAGATACTTGCAAGTAATTTAATCTATAACTTACAAAGTTAACGTTTTGGGCACCGATAGTTAACCTTTTAACAGGGCCCCTATAATAGCTGGTTTTATCGGTAAAATTCGATTAACTATTCATGCTATTTTGAAATTGTATCTTACAATTAATGTTCTGTTAATTCTTGTCAGAGTGCAATGTGTAGGACAGGTTATTATTATCTCTTAGGGTTTGTTTGAACGGAGCTCTACAGGCGTTAAAAGATCTGATTTGATCATTTTTTTAAGCTTTTAGAAAGCGGGGTTTATTATGTCAGATTCATTGCTTTTGGGTATGTTGCATAGTCGTTTCGTTGCGCCATAATAACCTCTCATTCTGCTCGTGGCAGATGTGTATTTTTGTAAGAATCTTCGTAACAATCTTTTAAACCGGTATTGTGGAAGACTGTAATGTCCGTATAATCTTTAAGTGCAGTTAAATGAAGAAAAGAAAAAGGGCATGACTACATAAGCATACTTTTCCAGTTTATCTTTGTACTTACGTTTTGTCGGGTTTTTAACGTTGGAAACGTTTTTTTAGTCTTGATAACGACGAGACAGGTGGGCTGTTTTTATGTTGTTAAAGATTTGCGATGGGATTTTTTTATGGGCAATTGTCTTACTAGATATAAAATCTTGATAAAACCCTGGTAGTAGCTGAATATTACACTATATGTCGGGCTAGGTGCTAAATACATCTATTAGAAAGCCCTATGCTCTCCACCTCCCACCACCTCGCACCGAAGGTGTAGGTGTTTTGCTGCTTTACATATTTTTATAACGACAGTTTCTAAAATTCCATAGACGAACAAGATGGACTGAAACTGCACGCAGGACGGAATTTACCGTAGTCTAAAGATCTGCACAGAGACAAACGGAATGTGGATATTTAAGCCGTACGACTCATTTAAACATAACAACTTTTTTGAGTTGGTAAACAGTTTTTCGTTGCTCGTTTTTTTGTTGGTTCCAGGGTGGGGCACAATTGTGACCGGAAAAAAGATACAGTTTTAGGTGTAATATTTTTACGTTTGTTTTTAACTTGGGGCCCCAAATCGTAACATTGCCGCAGTTATTTGGTCCACTTGCCCTTCTTTTGTACAACTTAAATTGCGTTTTCTATAATAACCTGCAGTGAATCCCTTGGACACCATCAGGAACACTAATTCGCCAGATTGGATAAACCCAGGCTGTTCATCGAGTGAGAACATGCAATCATGAATAGCTTTCGCTGACTCGTCAACTTTAACTTTCTTCCAAATACCAGAAACAGTAAAATATTTGCTTCAAACTGATAAGGTTTCGTTAAGGTAAATGGTTAAGAAATAACAAGTGGATATGATGTTGAAATCTTTGACGGGGATTGCCGTCACGAAAGACATTGTGATTGGTATGTTGAGATCTTAAGGCTTGTTTCCATGCAGCTGCATTTTCCGCTAAAGCGGAAAATGCTCACGAGCTTTTTTTATTGCGCATGTGCATTGCGATAAAAATAACGCTGGATAGGCGATTTTTTATGCTCACGAGCTGCTCGTAAGCATTTTAAAAAAGTAGAACTAGTTCTACTTTTTTGAACGTATTTTTTTCCGCCTGAGTTTAAGAACCAATGATAGTTCAGTATTTGAGACATTACGTAATCTTGTATTGTATTGACATTTTTGCACGGTTATCAAAAAAAATATTTCCAGCTAACAAAACGGCGGCGAATAGGTATGTCGCGACAAGTTTTGACGAGGATGAAGAAAACGAGGATATCAATTATAATGGGGAAATTTAATCAAAGATTCTTAATGGAACAAAAGGAAGCAGAACAGAAACATCAACAAAAGAAAATAATAACGATAGATACCTCGGCCATTTCATCTGCCAGTTCTGGTATCGTACCTTATCAATTGTGTAACCCAGGTTACTGTTTTTATACACTCCTCCGTCGTTTTGTCGGCCGGGTTCTCCTATATCTACTATAGTAGATTCGTACTTAGCATTGCGCACAGCTAAAAGTACGATACCTTGTGGTTTTTTATAATTAAATTATTCAGAGCCACTACGTGATGGGGCTTGCATCATTACATGCTTATCGTCAATGCAACCAATACAATGCGGAAAGTTCCACTTACTCTCAAATTCTTTGGCAATTTTTTTTCCACTTGAACACTGTCAGGTACTGCAAGATATCCTCTATTACTTAACACATTCCATATTACCGTGCACGTTTCGTTGATGATAGGACTAACTGTAGGTGGACTTGCTCTGAAACTACTTGCAATAGAAACTTGTGCATCGCCACTTGATAGGTACCATGTTATACAAAGCCTTTCACTTGGTCCTGTAACATCGCGAATTCCAGATGATTTTGAAATAAAAGGAGTAACCCACGAAAGAAGTTCTACGAATCGCCTGGGTAGCATTTTGAAGGCTTGGAAGAAATATTCATTGTCAAACAGCATTAAATCCTGCACTAAAACCTTCTGTAAGCCTTTATTTCTTCTCTCCTGAAATAGCTTTCTCACCCAGAATTTCCTTTGTCTTTGAATTCCATTCCTGAGGTCGTCTTTGTTTACGACACAATAATACAAGGAATATTAAAATCAATTTTTGCTTTTGAAGCAAGAGAAACCTTGTTTATAGCTGCCATGTTTGTTTACATGAAAACGCGCCAAGAAAAAAATACGCTGTGTGGAAATGGCTTGAGGCTCGGGCGGAAAAAGCTCACGCGCATTTTCCGCTACAGCGGAAATTGCAGCTCTGTGGAAACGAGCCTTTATCGAGATCAATAAAAGCAAGTTATGGAATTTGTTGATATCGGCTTTTCGTCATTTGAGTGTTTGACTCGTTTGGGTTCAACGGAATACTTTGTCCGAAGTGGAATCCGTGGAAACCTTGCGACGGTGGATATGACGCTATGAAAGGTGGCGTATTCTAAGAGAGTATATTATAAAAGAACATTGTATTTTGGAGTTCACCCCTTTTCACTGACATTCTTTTCAAGTTGAGGTGCCATATAAAAAATTTTATCCTGTTATCTACGCAAGTCTCGTCGAACACTTTCTATAAAGGGACCATTTTTTCCTGAAATCTCTGATTGTAATAAAAGGGAAACAATTTTTAATTGTTCAATAAGTGGATTTTACAGCTGATTTTCTGCGGTGTGTTGAGATTTTTCTCCTTCCGAAATAACGATTTCTTACAAAATTCAAATCCAGCATTTGGTACGTGGGTTGAATGAACAGCTTTTCTTCACATGTTTTTGCAATACTTTGGTAGAGACAACAGAAGAACTACTATTCTGTTTATTGATGTACTGCACTACAAAACACCAGCATAAACAAAGCCACCGCAGAACTTACTCCAACACATCAAGAAGCAGGGAAACTGTCAACCTTAATCCCACTGCACACCTGTGAAAACAATTGGCTGTTGTTTTTTGAATTTTTACACAACCAACATCCTGGGGGAAAAGTACAGTGGCTCAACAGCCATGTAAATTATACATTTCTGCAGGTTCCATTACTTAATACAAAGTTTCCGTTACATACGTTCATATTTTTTTTTATTTCAGACATTTTTCAACACTACTCTCTAATTCCTTTTGAACCAAGTCTATCCTTTTAAGCCACTCTATAGCTTTTTCCGGACCATAAAGTCGGTATGTAACCGGGATTTCAAGTCCATATCCACCTCCACGATTTACTCTTTTACCAGTAACTTCTGCTTAAAGGGAACAACGAGGAATTGTTAGAAATTTGGATACCTCTTTTGAAATAATTTTTGAGATGTGTCCAACGATGGATTTCTCCCCAGTCGAGTTTATTCTAATAATGGCAACAGCATTTTTATCTTCTATGTTAGTTGGTTCTCATACACATTCCAATACCTCTCCTATGAAAGGCTTCCAAATATACATGTAGGCATGATAACCTCTAGCAAAGGATTCATGCTCCATCTTTGCCAATTCTTTATCTACAATCAGTGGGATAGGTATGCTGTACATTTTTTCAGTGATCATTAATTCCATTTTAAAGATGAAATGAAACGATGTAGCAAGTAGTGACCTTATCTACGTTTTTGTCTTTGACATATGTTTTGAAAAAGTAATAAGGAGTTCACAGCAGATTTCGAATGATTAATGTTGGAATTATATCTAAATTATGTATATTTTGTATTCGAATGTTTGAACACTTTCTTTGCTTACAAACCATTGAACAGTAAATTTACAAATATGGCGTGCTCGAAA
>RDPX01000014.1:3338601-3367946 GCA_003991215.1 Morbakka virulenta | reverse complement strand
GAATTGCTTCCAAATTGGCATTGCCTTGTTTTAGGGCTTTTGCTACTTTCTGAAATCTTGGAAACGAACCAGGTTCTCTGTTCCACATCTTTACTAGCTTTAGTGACTTCAGGCCACCAAAGCTTCAGCTTCCATACAGGTGTGCCCAATGGTTGAATACGAAGCTGGAGATTTACTGTTGGCTTCATAATGCCAAGAAAAGCTGAGAAATTCGCAGCGGAATCTTGACCCACTAGTATACACTTCCTACAATAATAGTAGCTTTGTTGTCTGAGCTAGAATTCCTTTTGTAATGTGGCCCATAACTTTGTTGCTGGCGTGGTTGACGGCAATGGTATCCACGTTGATGACACCTTGCGAATCATCAAGAACTAACTAAACTTGATGATTCATTGTCATCAAGGATTTGCTTCCAGACATCCTGAATTTACTACAAGCACTTCTTTCCAACACTTGCTTCCTATTCAACAATCGCATTCACACAGAACAGCGGTGTGCCCATGGTTGCTCCAACATCTTCTGTGATAGCTAAAACATTCTTGAAAGTATTTGAACCCACAACATTGTCAACAACAGACCAAAGTCCAACTTTCTGGGAAAGATGCATCGACGATCTTTTGCATTTGTTAAAGATCATGTTTCTCTGAGAACATCAACAGTCAACTCTAGCATCATGCTCACCATGGAAAAAAAGAAGGACAATCGCTTTTTATTGATATCTTAGTGAAGAAACGAACAGACTACACCATTTCTGTTACTAACTACAGGAAACCGACTCGCAGACCAGAAACTTAACTCATCACACTATCAAGTTTTATCTCGTCATAGAGTCGTCAAGAGTTGCCTCATCTTCCAGGGATTCCAAGCTGCAGATTAACAATAGTACATCAAAATATATTCGTTGTTGCTGATGTCTGCTATGATTTCAGTTTTGTTGCTGTTGGGGTTTTTTGGGGGTGGGGGGGGGGCGCTTTAGGATCCATTGCTTATTTGTGCATCGCAACATGATAGACAAAACAAGAGCTTTCTTGGTGAAAGTAGGTGAAACCATTACCTTGCAAAAGAACACAATTATGTCTGGAAATAAAATTTGCAAGTGTACCAGTCGAGTTAAAAGAAGGCAACTGTTGTGCATTCTAGGTGTCAAATTGTAATGTTGGCTTTTCAATTATTAAAATGTACAACTGGGTATGTATCTTGATTACTCCAGTTTAAGAATTCCCATCATAAAACAATTCAATCTCATTTGTTGCTTTAATCAATGACTAATTTTTTTCCTTTTCTCTTATCTTTATGTGGTCTGGGTCATTCTTGTATATTTCTTGCCAATTTCACAAGTGTAAGGTGTTCAACAGCAGCATCCTTGACTGTCTGCAAAGATGCTTGCTTCTTGTCTGCAGGATTTTTCATTGATTTGAGTGAGGTGAATGGAACAAATTTGTCATCTGATGAAAAAGTTTTAGAAGGATAATTTTTATTTAAATAAAGCAAGTCGAGATCCATTTTCGCTGATTTCTTGTTTTCATTAGAAACGTCAGTATACCCTTCTCATTTTCTTTTTGGTCTCTGAGGCCATATCGACTGAAACTATATTTTAGCCTCTATCTGGAATGCCCCTCCAAAAAGTGAGAATTGTACATGTATTCCTTCAAAAACAACTAAAATACATGAAATGTGGGGAAATCGAAAGAGACTAGTCAAAATTCAGTGCCCAAAACATTTAAAGGCTGCATTTTAGAGAAGTGGGTGACTGGTGCGATTGCGACAGGATGAAAGAGAGAAAAATACTTTTGTATCAAAGCTGCTCAGCTTTTAGAAATTTAATATAACGTTCTGGAGATGAAAAATAAAGGACCGATAATCTGCTAAAAAGAAATAATTGGCGTCAAAAAGTTACTTTTCGATCCAATATGTATTCCTTCTCAGAGCCGCCAGCACAAAAAAAAGGAAATAAAACTTCGCTTAATAATGGAATTTAAAAAGCTAGGGTGCCAAGACAGGCTTTAAAACAACAACTGAAAGAAAGAAATCGACGAGTAAGCTGTCATGAGAATTTGAATAAAGAAGAAAAAAGCAGACAGGGTGTAAAATCAAAACAAAATTTTCAACTGTGAAAATTACTAAAAATGTAAGAAATAGTACACAATATTGTCACCCAAATTATTTTCATACGCCAAGTCAATACGAGGCTTTATAGAAAGGTCTTTTCAGCCGAGATACTTAACAGGCAGAACTTTTCGCGATTAAACCCAACCGACAAATTTCATTGACTTGTCTTTCCATTTTAATTGCGGAGATTTGATTTTGCGCGTAGATGTGGAAAAAAGTTTCACCGTTATACGTTTCCACGCTTTCTTATAGACAATTTTGTTCAAGTAAAAAACAAGAGTGAGAGAGAAATAACAAGTATGGGTAAATTTTAATACAACGTTTGTTCTGTAATAAAATATTGATGGTACTTCATAAAATAAGTAAGTACAATCTCGCCGCTGTCTCATGTCAATGAAATTTAAGCTAAAACCTACCAACTCCACGAAAATCTCTCCAAATTCAAAATTTAAGAGAAAAGAAGAGGTAATATAACGATCCTCTGTACGATGAATTCATCAAGGACTACTTTTTACCCTATTAATAGTAAATTTTTATTTTTTACGCTACACAGTAATCTTTACTTGACTGTATAGATCACATAAGATACAAAGCTTTTGACGGTATTCCTGGTATTATGCAAACAAATTGTTCCTGAAAATGAAAACACTAAAGACATAATATCCATTGGAATTATCATTATTGTGATCATTATAGCCCACACCACTATCATTACCTTTATTTCTATTCTCACCATTGGCACCATAATGATGGTCATGAAACTATTTCAGGGATTATTAGTTGTAATGAAGAGAGTTCAGGGGTTTCGTTAGATTCCTGACATCAAATTGCTGGAACTGATCATTAGGATATATTATTTTATGAAGTACTAAAATCGACTTGCTTTGGATTTCATGAAATTCTTACTTTTCACACTATCTATACTCATTTTTAAAGCAACTTAGTCAACACAAGNCCCACACCACTATCATTACCTTTATTTCTATTCTCACCATTGGCACCATAATGATGGTCATGAAACTATTTCAGGGATTATTAGTTGTAATGAAGAGAGTTCAGGGGTTTCGTTAGATTCCTGACATCAAATTGCTGGAACTGATCATTAGGATATATTATTTTATGAAGTACTAAAATCGACTTGCTTAGGATTTCATGAAATTCTTACTTTTCACACTATCTATACTCATTTTTAAAGCAACTTAGTCAACACAAGTTGTTCAGGTGTCTCTCCAGTCTGCTACTACTACAAAATTCAAATAAAACCTTTGCAATACAAAAGATATAGAAGACTGTGTACAAACAGTTCACAAGTTAAAATAAACTTTTTGATACCATTAAACGGTACTCTTTCAAGGTCCTTGGTTTTCATTTACTTCTTGCAGTTGCAGGTTAAACAACCATTGGCATCTGTAGTATACTTGCTACATCTCTTTTGACAGTGCTGCAGTGGGCATATATAGGGGCAAGAGCATCGGAAACAGCTATGCTTGTCCAAAACAAAGTGACACTGCACTGGGCAAGGCCTCGGAGGTATACAGGGATAAGTAGGCTTGCATTGACATATTTTGCAACCTTTTCTATCGGTTTCAAATCCACGAGAGCACAATTTGGGGCATTGAAATTCTGGACAAGAGCTCCTACACTTGCACTTAATACAGCCTTTGTAATCGAATACGACTCGACATCCTTCTTTGCACACCACTGAAGCACACCTAGGGCATATACATTCTTCGCACCCATATCTGTTTTGTACAACTTTACAATTTTTACTGCAATATTTTTTTGGTGGACATGGCTTTTTCAGCTTACAGGTGCATGTCTGGCATCCATACTTGTCTTTCTCGTAACCATATGGGCAGGGTAACAGGCAACTTCACACGAAAAAAGAAAAGAATTACTTGAAAACATGGTTTGAAAAAAACACAAAGGCTCTTGTTTTCAACTACAATTATAGAAATACAAACACAACCTTGGACATAAGAGACGATTACGATGCAGGGGTTCAAAATAGACATTTTAACTGAGAACAGCTTTTTTGTGAATAAGCAATGCATGGCATATACTACTCTAAAAGTCATGGACCGAGTTCTTGGATGCTACATTGGAAACTGAGAAAAGGGTAATTCTAACAAAGACCTTGAAATTTGAATGATTAACCAACATGAGGCAACCTAAAAATGGAGGTTAAAAATAGAGACCATACATTTTACTGTTGCGTATAATGTGGAAAAGATCAAGGGGAAAAGAAAGAACTACGTTCTGGGGATGGTTATAAAGTGCAACTGGTTGGAAACCCACTGTGCTCACTCCGGGTCTGAAGAACCGCCAAGCGCCTACGCCAGAATTCTGGCACGGCACCTAGGTTGATTGATACATTATGTGGAAATGCCAACCTCTTACAGTCTATAGGGTCCATCCCAATTACCTACCTCCACTATTTTGTACAAACTGTTCACCGGATAAATTATAATAGAGAAAGGAAATCATGGGACTACTTAAATGAGTGTCTCGATTTATGCTGTAACAAATAATGGAAAGAGAGGTTTTGACCAGCAACGTCTTTCGAAAGTAAAAGAAAAAAAAATTGACAGGGATGTCGTGTTTCATTCCCAAAAGGATTCAAAGGTTCCCAGTCCTTATCTTCCTTTTTTCTACTTCTGTAACCAACTCCCAATGGCAACTCCCCACTATTCAACCCTAGCATATCAAAACTTAACAATATTTCTTTGAATAGCTCGTGTGTTCTTTAAAAGAAAAGCACAACAATTCAGTTAGAACCTCCAAAAAACTATTCGGAAGTTTTATATTAATGCAGGAAAATGCTACGTGAATATAATAGAATGTATAAAAAACTAAATCGGACCCCCTAAATATGTTTTGACAAATAATCTAAATATGTACTGTGCCAGCCAACACCAACCTCATAACAAAATAAATATGGATCTCACATACCATCTTCAGATATTATCTCCTCTACAATATTCGCATTTAATGTTCAAGTACAGCCAACAAAAATGTTATTTTCTTCTTTCATCTGTACTCAATTTTTGAAAAATCAAAAACAAACAAGAATGGGATGACGGCTTAACAATTTAATATTGCTTACCATTATTTGGCTGAAGATGTAACTTGCTTACTTCATGGAAAAGCATTCAAATTAATACTGGGGTCCCCAAAATAGTACCCGGTCTAAACTACAGTTTTTCTTTTAAATTTGTATTCAAAAATCAAAGACAACTTTTAAACATCAACCAAAAACAGGAATCCCTAATATTGGTTACTATTTACAAGGTAATATACCTACCTCTAATAAAGACTTGAAGGAGGTTGCAGACACAGATTTACAATCTGCTTAAAAAATGACGGAAGTTGTTTTTTTTGATAGAAACAATTCAAACATTTTGCAACCGCAAAGAAGCCTAACAACTAGCATGTGATAGCTATTTAGGATCCAGACGGAAAATTTGTAAATATCTTTGGGAAGCACTGTACACAGACAAAATTCTTTGACTTAATTGACGAAATTCAGGAATGGTCTTTCTTGACGGGTGCCCACTGTTGAGGTATGGTCTTTCAAACAGGTTTGTAATTGCCAATACAAATATGTACTAGTGTATTGGCTGCCTTAAACCACTACAAATGTTTCAGTGCACAGATCTTAAAGTTTTTCTATGCAAAGACCTTTTTCACTCCTAAGCCAAAACCTACAAGCTTTCTATATATGACATTTAATTGCACAAAGAAACAACACCTTAAAGTCATTAAACAGTGCCATTTAATACATATCTTTTCGAAAATTAACTGCACATGCAAATTTGTTTCGCACCAGAAAGAAGTAATAGTGGCATAGTAACTAAGAGCTTCAGAGTTGAGTTACTAAAAAATAAAACCTGCAGAATATTCAGAAAGTCAAACTGATTTCCCTCTCTCGAAAGAAACCAACTTTACTTGATACTCAATGCTCCATTAAGAGCTTTTGCGTTAATTAGCTATTTTACATAGCTATAAGTATAGGCCCAAACAATAAACATGCAAAGTCTCATAGTAATAGATTTTATTTAAAAAAAACCCTTCCACGTTTTAAAAGTGTGAATGAAACCAATCTCCCGATACAGGAATTAGTTTAGATTTTTGTAAATTGCCTTGTGCTACCCCTGCTGGATCGCTTTAGCCCCAAATGATAACCAACACTAAGCTATAAAGAGACATCAAAATTCGTTTTCACTTTTGCATGAAAAATTTGTCTTTGAAGAATAAGCTTTGTAGTGTAGTAGGAAACATTTTCCTTCTTTAAAGGATAAAATATACCTTCAAAGGCTAAAGAAAATATGATTAAGGATTCATACACTTTTCCTTCATGTAAATTGAGATTTTATAAACAGTGTAAAACAAGCACAATAGTTTCGTATATGAAAGGGTAGAGAGCGCTAAGATGAATAAAATAGCCCCAAGTCTAACGGCATAGCCTAATTGTATAAGAATGGTGAAAAGCTTTGTACACGAGGTAGATTGGCAGTATCTTCTACTTCGTACTGAAATGCAAGTTTAATCTCGAAGCTTAATAAATGTTTTGCTTGTCACTATTTTTCAATTAGATATTCTATACGTACGAGTTAATATAATCATAGTTCTCCAAGATAATGCCTGTTTTACGATATGTTAAACATGATACTTACTAGATTTGAGGGCATGGTCGCTTGATTGGGCATTGACAAATGGGACAGCCATGTACGGTCCTTTCAATTTTACAGTTTTTGTGGCAGGGGCCAACTGACGGGCAGGGTGCTCTTGGCCTGCATTTACATGTTTTGCATCCTCTGTTGTCATAAACGTGACCATTTGGACAAAATATTTCACACCTGCAGAAAAAGACAGAATTCTGTTACCCTGCCAGCTCGGTCAAAAAGACTAATTACTGTAAGAGCTATGATCATAAAGCAGGCACAGAAAGTGTTCTATGTATTGTGGAATGAAAGTCTATCGAAAAAGGACGATTTAGGACGGGTAGGAACGGAACGCGCTCAAAGTTATGATGTTGAGTTATACTAAGTGAAAATCAAATGAAGTGTATAGTGAAAATTCACCAGAGCCAAACAAAGGAAGAANCGGGCAGGGGTGTCTGGCCCTACATTTAACTGTTTTGCGTCCTCTGTTGTCATAAACGTGACCATTTGGACAAAATATTTCACACCTGCAGAAAAAGACAGAATTCTGTTACCCTGCCAGCTCGGTCAAAAAGACTAATTACTGTAAGAGCTATGATCATAAAGCAGGCACAGAAAGTGTTCTATGTATTGTGGAATGAAAGTCTATCGAAAAAGGACGATTTAGGACGGGTAGGAACGGAACGCGCTCAAAGTTATGATGTTGAGTTATACTAAGTGAAAATCAAATGAAGTGTATAGTGAAAACTCACCAGAGCCAAACAAAGGAAGAAAATGTCTGTTTCTAGCAGTCGGGCTAAGTTTAGGGTTCGACACTGTTCTTCACTGAGAGGCAATTAACACTGATTTTTTTTTCTGTTTGAAAACGGCATAAACAAGATCGGCCTTCCAGTGATAAAATAAATCACAGTCTAAATCATTGGTTTTTAACTAGAGGTGTGGGTCCCACCAGGGAACAACAAGAGATTTTGGGTCACTGTAGAGCATAAAACGATCATAATCATCATCATCATCCAATGGAAGGATCATTATCATGATCCGTCGTGGCACGCCCAACAATTCTCCCTCCACTTTCCCCCGTTTCTTGAATAATTCAGCATCTGAGCCATCGTCATTCCC
Source organism: Morbakka virulenta (assembly GCA_003991215.1). Taxonomy (NCBI): domain Eukaryota; kingdom Metazoa; phylum Cnidaria; class Cubozoa; order Carybdeida; family Carukiidae; genus Morbakka; species Morbakka virulenta. Next base: position 3,360,054 of record RDPX01000014.1, on the reverse strand, counting down.
GTCATCTCTTTGATAAAATGATACCGGGGCAACATTATTTAATTGCCAGTTTTGATTACGCCTGGTATGCATCCACCTTCAACCTAGTATTTGTTCATTTTATTATAACTTATGGCAATAAAATGCATACATTCCGTTAATGCAAGAGAAAATGTATTATTACTCGGAGGAATATTTCGAATATTCCTATTAGTATTGACACCGTTGATTGTCGTATTGACGAAGTAGCAGCGAAGAGACAAATAGCTGTGCGATTCGGAAGCAAAAACCTCAGCCTTCAACTTGATCCAATCAAAGGTTTATGGACGTCCAATATTTCTCTTTCCATTCCTTCACTACTCTCTCTCTCTCTCTCTCTCTCTCTCTCTCTCTCTCTCTCTCTCTCTCTCTCAGGTGCCATATCCGGTAAAGACGTTGGCGATCACGGACTTCCACATCTTCCGGTCTTTAGTGGTCTTTAGAAATACTTGAGCTGCACTTCGTCCATTTACTAATGCTCTCTGTGTATGTTAATCTCTGTCTACCTCTGCTTCTTTTCCCATTGATCTTGCCGATAATGGTAATGCTCAGGTTTTCCAGTTGTTCCTTACGCATTATATTTCCCAAAAACTCCAACTGTCTCTTTTGGATTCTACTCCTGCTCTTCGTAGTATCTCATCATTTGTTACTCTCTTCGTCCAAGATAACTTCAGAATACTCCTAAAAAACCAAATCTCTGCTGCTTCAATTCGTTTTTCCGTCCCTTTTGAAATTGTCCAACATTCACTTCCATAACTGAGAGTGGAGAGCACGTAGGAATTTAACATTCTGACCTTGGTAGACATAGACGTTTTACTGTTTTTCATTACGGTTCCAAGTTTTTCAAATGCATCTTTTGCCATTCCGATTCGTTTCTGGATTTCCCGATCACATTTGCCATCTGTGGTAATCATGTTGCAAAAATAGTTGAACTGTTGTACTTGTTTAATGAATATATTACCAATTGATAACTTACACTGCTTTTCTGCTTTTTCTTTACTGATAATCATACACTCTGTCTTCTTAACATTAATTGACAAGCCTTTGTTTCTGCTGGATTCTACAACAGTGTCAAGTAACTCTTGCAGCTTTTCTTCTGATTCTGCAATCAGCACAGTACCATCTGCGTATCTTAAGTTATTAACATTCTGCGCTCCTACAACTAACCCTTGAAATGGTTTTAAATATCTAAGAATGATTTCGCTGTACAAATTGAAAAGATCTGGGCTAAATACGCATCCTTGCCGAACGCCTCTCTTGATGTCGGTATATGAGCTATTGTCACCGCCTATGCACGCACGCTGTTTGCTTCCAGTATAGGTTTCTTAGAATTTCTAAATCCTTTCCTTCCAGGTTTAAATCTTGAAGCATGTTGAATAGTTCCTTATGTTGTACTTTATCAAATGCTTTTGTGTAGTCTATAACGCACACATAAATATCCTTTTGTCTTTCAATAGCTCTTTCGGAAAGCATTCGCAGAATAAAAGTCGCATTCCTCGTACCGGCATCTTCAACGAACCCAAACTGCCCTTTTCCTATTTCCAGTCTTATCTTATTTCTTGTTCTTTTCATCAAAATTCGTAAGAGAACTTTTATCACATGGCTCATTAGGCTTATCGTTCTATGCATTTCACATCTAATTCGACCAGGCTTCTTTGGCAGGGCTATAAACATTGATTTACTAAGGTCTTCTGGGATATCACCGCTGTCATAAATTTCATTCAAAACTTCTGTGAGCTTGTCGATGCCGAAGTCTTCCAGTGCTACAATCATCTCTAATACTACTCCATCCGGACCTGCAGCTTTATTCTTTTTCATCTTGCGCAATGCAGCTCTCACTTCAGATGTTAAGATTTTCGGACCCTCGATGAAGTTCCTAATCTTTGGTTTACAGCCCCTGTCGTCAGCAAAGAGATTACAAATGTATTCTGTCCAGCTTTCGAGTACCTTGTCTTTTTCCATGATGAGTTCACCATCTTTTGACTTTATGCAACCTGCAGAGGAGCATCCTTTAAAACCAGTAATCTCTTTGATCTTTCTGTGCATTGTGCTAGGTTCAGTGTTCTTGATTCGTTCGACTTCTTTGCACTGTACGTTAAGCCAGATCTCCTTTACTTCTCTGCATTTCTTCTTAATTTTTTTTGTGGCCTGTTTATATTCCTCGCAACTGCGATCGAAAATTGTTTGCCTGAATTCCATTCTATCCAAAATCTCTTTTGTTATCCACTTTTTCTTTGATCTTTTCTCGCGTTTAGGTACTACTTCTTTCACAGTCCTTATTGTCGCTTCTTTAAGTGTTTCCCATTTCGTCTTACCTTTATTCTGGAGCACCTCAAAACGGTTTCGAACAGACACAGCATAAATTTGTCGAATTGTATGGCTCTCAAGCAGAGCACTATATTGCAACCTTCGCGCTGACTTCGTCATTTTGATACTCTTCAGCCTCAGCTTCAATTTACATATGACTGGGTTGTGATCGCTGCCACAGTCTGCTTCGGGGTGTGCTTTTGATTGTAGGATATTGGTTTGATTGATTGTCGAGAACCAAATTGATTATATTGCTACAATATAATCAATTTGGTTCTTGACATTATCTCCTGGACTTCGCCAAGTCCATAATCCACGTGGGTGTTGCTCGAACTATGTGTTGGTGATGACATATTCATTAGCTTTGCACCATTGTACCCATCGTTCTCCTCTTTCGTTCTGTATACCCAGACCAAACTTTTCAATTGTTTCTCCCTCTGGTTCATTTCCAACCTTTACATTTAAGTCACCCATTATGATTGTGATATCAGTAGACTTACACTGCCTTTTAGCTTTCTACAGCATTTCATAAGACTCGTCGATTACTTCTTCGCTGATGGTAGATGTTGGTGCATACACTTGAATAATGGCCACACTTGTTTGATTTCCTTTCAGCCTCACTAGCATAACTCTATCTGAAAAGGGGCACCACCCAAACAGGCTATTATTGCTTCTTTGATCTGGTATCACGGGAACTCCCGCTCGTGCTTCTCTCCGCCCGCGTGTAGCACTTTGTATTAATCGCTGTTGAACTCATTGTTACCTGTCCATTTAGTCTCGCATATGACCAGAATGTTAACCTTTAATCTACTCATTTCTTGTTTTACATTATCCAACTTCCCACTTTTATATGGTGTTCTTACATTCCATGATCCTATTCTCATGTGCTTCTTGGTAATGTTGCAGGCAGTAGCTTGATGACGATACGGCGTCACCTGCTGCCCATGATCGGCCGTACCGGATGAGGAATTCAAGTTGTTAGCTAGAATCCCATTTACGTCGTTTGCTATATTTCGTAAGTTGTGTATATCCTTGATTTTCATGGCATTTTAGAGCGGTGGTTTGCCATTGCCTTCCGCCCAGTGTAATTATCGAGGCAACAACTCTAGCCTTTATCAAACCAATGACTCCACTGCAAGGCAACAGGGGCTTCAACAGTACCATACCTAAAAAAATATAATCCGCAGGCAGCAAATCGATTTTCTCTAGGGGCTTTCACCCTTGGCCTTGACTTCTAACGAGAAGCTAATACACAAGGCAGTGGAGGACCGGCTGTAGTCAAAGACGCTAAGGAAAAGTGGTCTGACAAGAAGTACAGGAGTGCTTATGCTGTTCATTAGCAGTTTAAGGATCAAGTGATCCCGCTGAGACATAATTCACAAGTATACTGAGAGGATAACATCAAAATTTTCCAATGATGATGTAAACGAAAAAATAATTGACGAGTTAACAGAAATACTAAATGTACGCTGGGAGAAAAAAGAAACAGCTACCAATGAAACTGCAAAATCAAGGTATTCATCAGATGACTTAATAAATGTAATTTTACGTAACAGCGCTAAAAATACGCTTTCCATTAGAAACCCGCACCGGCATGAAGGTAGTCATAAAATTCTGTTTGAAAAAGATTGTGAACATTAACGAAATAAGTTTTTAAAATCTCGTGAAGCTGACATTAAAAACAATCTTCCTGCGAGTATGAAAAATCAATATTTAAGAAAGGGGGTGTGAGCGGGTTGGGGTGAGTACAGATATAAGCATTTTTAAAAATCTAATGATAAATTAGAAAATACAAAACTACGAGCCCTCTACAGTTTTGGTCACTTATTAAGGACAAAAAATATATATAACTTAAAGATATTGTACTATACACTTTAGCTGAACATTTCAACGTGCTTAACCAAGATAGTAACAGATACAGATTTCAAAACAAATTCAGTTAATATCTAACTGAAAGTAAAGTAAGTCAATCACATTGCTCCAGCTTCTCCCATTCTTGGGAAGGATTAGGAGAACGTTCGAAAGAAGCTGCTTGGCCAAGTTAAGCATCTTTCGGAGGTGCCAAAGTTTCCAATTTTTATTCCTTATATAATCTGTCCTGTCATCATTTTTTTTAATTGGATTTAACGTCATTTTTCCCCAGTACTGGGTCTCAGACGGTGCCCTTCACAGGGACTTGGATTTGGCAGTGAAGAATTTCTTGGTCGGATGCCCTTCCTGACGCCAGCCAATAGCTTTTTCTTTTGTGAATTTCCAAAGTCGCCCGGTCGGGGAATCGAACCCGGAATTCTTGGTTACTGTGCAGTTGCACTAACCATTAAGCCACGGCTCCTCATTTGCTCCACTGTTCCTCACAGGACAGGAAGATAATCCGTCATGTCATCAAATATTTAATTAATCAGACGACTTACGACAACAACCCGACAGTAGATAATCTGTTGATACTTGGGTCCAGGTATGGAACCCTGCGGTGCGGAACAGTATTTATTACCTTTTTTGATCACCGAACACCCTCATCCTCACCCTGAATAGCAACTGCGTGGCTTGAGGAAGAAAATGGCTCTCGCGTGGCGACTGACCAAAAACAGTAACCAAAAGCCTGCATTTTACAGCTGCCCAGCATAAAGGTAAGGATGAAGTACTTTTTATTATAATTGCCCGCTCGCAAGAGCAAAATAGCAGTTTGAAGGACAGGTTCGGAGAGCACCACCTCATTGGTTATCCGTCTACCTTGTTCAGACAGCTGTTCTTCTGTCAGCCAGAAGACAACGCATCATTTGTCATAAAACAAATTCTGATCAGATCTAATTTTTAACAACTTCACAATTAAAATTTGAATTTCAACACAAAGGGAATGGTGGCTAGCAAAAGAACAAACAAAAAGCTTCTCTATTGTCAGTGTGGACTTTGTTTTGTTGGTTTCTCTTCAGTTCACAGTAGCCGAGTAACCAAAACGAGCTTTATTACATTCACTGTGTTGGGTTGGAAAAAGCTGACGGTGCAATATCAGTTGAAATTTTGTTTTTTATCCTATGTCTGGTCTCTGGTTTTTGTTCGGTAACGTTAGGAGCTCCTACAAGCCAGGCTAGAGTAAAGAACTTATGTGCGGAAAGAAAAGATTTGCTTCCATAACTGAAGGATATTTTTTAGGCGTAAGGAGTTATTTGAAGCAACAAGGTAGTAAAATTACAAGAAGTAGTATGTACTTACAACACTAATGGGCAAGACTTGAATGACGCACTCAGCTTGGGGCAGTTGCAGAATGGACAACCTTTTGTTGGCTTTATTACTCGACAATGTTTCCCACATGTACCTATTGGGGGGCACTGTGGTGTCTCTTTGCATTGACATATTGTACAGCCTCTTTCATTCTTGACATATCCACCAACACACGTAAGTTTGCAACTGGAAAAAGAATATCAAGTCAAATTCAATTAATTTTGTGTCCAAGAAAATCACTTTGTTGGTAAACTAATTTATAAGGATACAAGAAACAAACTTGGCTTAAAATGGAGTCAAAAACACAGAACTCAAACCTCTTCCCTCCACTTCACAATTGTGAATAAAGTTGACAAAACGGGGCAGTCTGTCCCAAGAAGATTTAATCGCAAGACTTTATTTCTTTAGAAAATTGAAGGGTCAAGATCTTTTGTTGAAAATTGTTTCAATTATGTTGCCTCTGTCATGAGTTGCTTTTCTGTAGTGAATTAGATGATTGCTTTTAGACAGAAATAGTGATAGGTAGGGAAGTATAAAGATTTTGGGACGTGATGGCATCCTTCCAAGGTTTTTCTTACTTTGTTGTCAAGCAGTCTATTTGTTTTCTAAAATATGGGCCGCGCCCCTTTGAGACATGTTTTAGGTCATAAAATTGATGCAGTAAAGCCAAAAATTGAATGAATGTTGGTTTTGGAAAGAAAGAGATCATCATTTTAAATCATCATTGCAAATAAAGTTAAGGAAAGAACTGCTTATCACAAGACTGAAGACCTTCATTAAAATCTCACGGCAGCAATATAATTTTAACTTTACGCAATTCTTATAAAAATCTTTTTTAATAATAGCGTTACTCCTCGTTACTTTGTGGGCATGGTACTGGTAAAATACCATTATGATTAAACCATGTCATGCAGGATTTACTTGAAATCTTTTCACAAAAAGATCAAAATTNCATAAAATTGATGCAGTAAAGCCAAAAATTGAATGAATGTTGGTTTTGGAAAGAAAGAGATCATCATTTTAAATCATCATTGCAAATAAAGTTAAGGAAAGAACTGCTTATCACAAGACTGAAGACCTTCATTAAAATCTCACGGCAGCAATATAATTTTAACTTTACGCAATTCTTATAAAAATCTTTTTTAATAATAGCGTTACTCCTCGTTACTTTGTGGGCATGGTACTGGTAAAATACCATTATGATTAAACCATGTCATGCAGGATTTACTTGAAATCTTTTCACAAAAAGATCAAAATTCCGAACTCATCTCCAACGTCCTGCAATGTGCTGCTTTTTTGTTTTGTCTAATGTATTCATCTTCTTGTTTTTGCGCAAATCCTGCTCAAACATTTTGAAAAATTTTCAAAAGACATTCTTAATCAATTCAAAGGCCATCAAAAAAATCATTTCAGAAGCAAATGCGTTTTAAGTACAATCCAATTTTTATATTCCAAAGTTTCACACAGCCAATTTTGTTCGATTAATCAAGATATTTTAGGTCTTGTTATGACAATGTTCATCATAGAAAGTCTAATGATGGCTAAAACAATGTAAATAGCTACCTGTTGTTCCTCAGATCAGTGGTCCTCAACCTTTTGAGTGCAAAGGACCGGTTTCAAAGTTTAAGAACTTCCCGAGGACCGATGCGTGGATAAGTGGAAGATTTACAAATTAAAACCTAAACATCGGGTCTCTAAGTTGTCATATTCGAACTAGTTCAGGTTCTTACAAAATATATACATCAATAAAAGTAAAAAGAAAAAACAGAAACACTAAAATTTATTAAAATGTAAACACCAGTTACCAATGATATTTCAAAATATTAACACCAAAGAAACTGTTAAAGGCAAAAGCAGGAGGCGTAACGAGACACCTGCGCTTGCTTTTGACCCACCAAAGTGTCACATCTTGGCGTAATGGGTGACAACAATGCTGCACGCAAAGTGTTTTTAATATCAAGTTTGTTTCGAGCCTTAGTTTTGATTGCTGTCATGACAGGAAATCCTACTTCGCAGAGCTATGAAGTTAGAAACTGTAATAGTGTTTTCACTGAAGTTGTAGCCATCTCTGAATACTCATTTTGAGCTTTAATCCACGGGTAGAAATTTCTTTTCGGCCCGGTGCTGGTCCGCGGCCCGGTGGTTGGGGACCCCTGCCTTAGATAGACACCTCGTATCTCATCATGAAATTTAGTTTAGCCAAACCTATTTTCCCTGTAGGGTTAGGTAAACAAATATACGGAAATCAATACATTTTTCTTGAACATTCTTGGTTAATTGTTATACAATCATATGTATGAACTTTTACCCGGAATAAAATTGCCTATGCAAGGGATGGAACCTAAAAGTTGGCTTGGTAATGTTTTCATTCAAGGTTTGTGGTGCAAGAAAGGTATCGCAATGAAAAAGTATATCAATTTGCTTCACACTAATGAATTCAAAGCATAATATTTACAATATCAAAATATTACTAAGATTAAGAACAAACTTGTAGCTTGATACACTCAAACTAAGATCATGAGCAGAAAACGCACAGGTCAGAGTGATGTACATGCACTTGCTAATGGTACCATCGCAATAACAGTCCACATAAAGGGGCTTTATCAAGCACTTAAAACCGTTTGCGCCACACTACAGACCATTCATTCTATCACTCACTGTGAAGTGNTCACAATTGTGAATAAAGTTGAAAAAACGGGGCAGTCTGTCCCAAGAAGATTTAATCGCAAGACTTTATTTCTTTAGAAAATTGAAGGGTCAAGATCTTTTGTTGAAAATTTTTTCAATTATGTTGCCTCTGTCATGAGTTGCTTTTCTGTAGTGAATTAGATGATTGCTTTTAGACAGAAATAGTGATAGGTAGGGAAGTATAAAGATTTTGGGACGTGATGGCATCCTTCCAAGGTTTTTCTTACTTTGTTGTCAAGCAGTCTATTTGTTTTCTAAAATATGGGCCGCGCCCCTTTGTGACATGTTTTAGGTCATAAAATTGATGCAGTAAAGCCAAAAATTGAATGAATGTTGGTTTTGGAAAGAAAGAGATCATCATTTTAAATCATTATTGCAAATAAAGTTAAGGAAAGAACTGCTTATCACAAGACTGAAGACCTTCATTAAAATCTCACGGCAGCAATATAATTTTAACTTTACGCAATTCTTATAAAAATCTTTTTTAATAATAGCGTTACTCCTCGTTACTTTGTGGGCATGGTACTGGTAAAATACCATTATGATTAAACCATGTCATGCAGGATTTACTTGAAATCTTTTCACAAAAAGATCAAAATTCCGAACTCATCTCCAATGTCCTGCAATGTGCTGCTTTTTTGTTTTGTCTAATGTATTCATCTTTTTGTTTTTGCGCAAATCCTGCTCAAACTTTTTGAGAAAAAAAATCTAGAGCACATTGACACTTGTAAATGAGGAAGGCATTTCAAAAGACATTCTTAATCAATTCAAAGGCCATCAAAAAAATCATTTCAGAAGCAAATGCGTTTTAAGTACAATCCAATTTTTATATTCCAAAGTTTCAAACAGCCAATTTTGTTCGATTAATCAAGATATTTTAGGTCTTGTTATGACAATGTTCATCATAGAAAGTCTAATGATGGCTAAAACAATGTAAATGGCTACCTGTTGTTCCTCAGATCAGTGGTCCTTAACCTTTTGAGTGCAAAGGACCGGTTTCAAAGTTTAAGAACTTCCCGAGGACCGGTGCATGGATAAGTGGAAGATTTACAAATTAAAACCTAAACATCGGGTCTCTAAGTTGTCATATTCGAACTAGTTCAGGTTCTTACAAAATATATACATCAATAAAAGTAAAAAGAAAAAACAGAAACACTAAAATTTATTAAAATGTAAACACCAGTCACCAATGATATTTCAAGATATTTACACCAAAGAAACTGTTAAAGGCAAAAGCAGGAGGCGTAACGAGACACCTCCGCTTGCTTTTGACCCACCAAAGTGTCCCATCTTGGCGTAATGGGTGACAACAATGCTGCACGCAAAGTGTTTTTAATATCAAGTTTGTTTCGAGCCTTAGTTTTGATTGCTGTCATGACAGGAAATCCTACTTCGCAGAGCTATGAAGTTGGAAACTGTAATAGTGTTTTCACTGAAGTTGTAGCCATCTCAGAATACTCATTTTGAGCTTTAATCCACGGGTAGAAATTTCTCTTCGGCCCGGTGCTGGTCCGCGGCCCGGTGGTTGGGGACCCCTGCCTTAGATAGACACCTCGTATCTCATCATGAAATTTAGTTTAGCCAAACCTATTTTCCCTGTAGGGTTAGGTAAACAAATATATGGAAATCAATACATTTTTCTTGAACACTCTTGGTTAATTGTTATACAATCATATGAATGAACTTTCACCCGGAATAAAATTGCCTATGCAAGGGATGGAACCTAAAAGTTGGCTTGGTAATGTTTTCATTCAAGGTTTGTGGTGCAGGAAAGGTATCGCAATGAAAAAGTATATCAATTTGCTTCACACTAATGAATTCAAAGCATAATATTTACAATATCAAAATATTACTAAGATTAAGAACAAACTTGTAGTTTGATACACTCAAACTAAGATCATGAGCAGAAAACGCACAGGTAAGAGTGATGTACATGCACTTGCTAATGGTACCATCGCAATAACAGTCCACATAAAGGGGCTTTATCAAGCACTTAAAACCGTTTGTGCCACACTACAGACCATTCATTCTATCACTCACTGTGAAGTGCTGCCAAGCAAGAGACTGTTGCAGGAGGTCAAAGAGGTGGTGAATGATGTAGTTTAACTCCTAAACTATGCCAAAGCATGTGGGCTGAACACATGTTTTTTTCAATTCTTTTGAGACAATATGGACGTGAAACACAAGGAGCTCCTTTCTATATTCAGAATTTTGACAGCTTTTGATAGTTAAAGATGGCTAATTTTAACTCCGTCAGTCGCTATCAGTGTTTTTTTCTATGAAGGGCTTTTCGTTTCCCTAACCCTTAACAATTTCTTGTACGTTTATTGTAAAACACGATCGTACTTAGCACATCTCGAAGGCGCATAATGCTAGCCGTGAATGCTTTTATTACATAGCGTATATCTTTAGAAAATGCCAGTGGCTTCAATACCGTTCGATTGTAGAAATTTATGGCGTGCATCATGACGTTACACAGTTGTAGCCTGTAAATATTTACTTTTGACTACATAAAAGCTATTTCACCTTGTGATCTTGGCATGCAAAATCTTTAATTCGAGATATGATTACTTGGGGCGTTTCTTATTGTTATGATATTCCCGTGCCAGAATTTGATACTTGTTCTTGGCCCAATGAGTGTGTATATTCGGATTCTAGCATTGGCACATATCCTGACAGAAAAATCGTATAAACGACGTATTCTGAGATAACACTTTGTAATAAACTCTAACTACAACATATTAGTGAAAGCATGAATAAACGACATTTTAAAATTTTGATTGTAAAAAGGAAAAGGATTTGAAAGCAAAACTAACACAAAAGAGCAAAATAAAACAAAAAAGCACGACACAAAGAAAAGGAAAACGAAACTAAGACAAGGAGGAAAAACAAAGGCGAAATGAAAATAAATACAGAAAGGCAAATCAAAAACATCTTAGATATTAAATGATTCAAGTGCTTTCATTTTCAATAGATTTGGCTTACTTTATCTTTGGACATACTGGCTCCGGTGGACATACGCACTTTGGGCAACCATAGATGGCTTGTATTCTACACGTTGAGTGACAAATAGGAAATGGTGGACATGGTGCTCTTGGTTTACATCTACATGTTTGGCATCCATCACGATCTCTCTGGTAACCATTGGGACATATTCTCGAACACCTAGAAGGTAAATCATTTTAATCATTATTATTATACGTTTCCTCCGAGGAGCCGTGGCTTAATGGTTAGTGAAGTTGTACAATAATCAAGAGGTTTTGGGTTCTATTCCCCGAGACAACGAGGAGAATCTGGAACTATACATATCTGGTTCGATTCCCCAAGACGGCGAGGAGAGTTTGGAACTATAAATATCCATATCGGGTTCGATTATCCAAGACGGCGAGGAGAATTTGGAACTATACATGTTGGGTTCGATTCCCCGAGACGGCGAGGAGAATTTGGAACTATACATATTGGGTTCGATTCCACACAAGGTGTAACAGTCTGGACACCACATCTCTTTATTCCACATAAGCTATCCCAGCATTCTAGGCTATAAAACAATAGGTGGCTTGGCCTGTCTTGGCTAGTCACCTCTAACACAATGTCAGAGTTTGTTTTTCTTTATCAATCCTTAACATACTCCCCACCCTTGGATCTATACACAGTAGAGTCCAACCAAATAAAAGTAATTACAAATCCATCTTAACTAAACGTTTAACCAAATACATGTACTGTTATCACAAATCCATTTTAACTACACGTTGAACCTTTCTACTGTATCTAGATACATCTCCAATCCTTACACTATCATAAATAGGGGTACATGGCTCTAGTGGTTGGGGGACAGTTTTACTGGCTTCCACAGATTCCAGATCCTCATTAGGATGTTTGCAGATGATGGGTGTTTGCAGTTTAACACTGGGGACTTTCCCATCAACACCAGGGAACAATGTCATAACTTCTCCAATAACCCACTTAAGTCTAGGTGTGTTATCTTCACCGATCAGTACAATGGAGCCTTCTATCAATTTCCCAGTGTTTTGAAATTGAGGTACTACAGGGGGCAGATTTCTAATATTCTCAGCTGACCAAATAGACCAAAATTGATCCAGTTTTTCCCTACATCTCTCATACAATTCAATTATTACCGCTGGTCCCATGAAAGTTTGGTCTTCAACCAACTGGCCCTCCACTGAAACTTCATTTCCCAAAATAAACTGATTGGATGTTACAGGTGCAGATGATTGTACATCATCCCCCACAAATGTCAATGGACGTGAATTGATACAAAATTCAATTTCAGTAATTTAAGTCTCAATCTCAGTCTTTGATAACTCCCTATTTCCCACTGTTTTCTTAATAGAGGTTTTCACTGATTTGATTAGCCTTTCCCACATTCCTCCCCACCAAGGGGATCTGGGTACAATAAACTTTCACTTAGGGGTCAAATAACCATATATACCATTTAACTCCTTCTGAGCACCTGTGACGTTTTTGGCACTATCACTGTACACTATATTTGGTATACCTCTCCTCGAGGAAAATCTCCTGAAAGCAAGGCAAAATTGGGAAACTGTCAGAGCATTTACTAACTCTAGACAACAATTCAAGTCGTGGCAAAGTAACTCTTTTTAATGGGGCTACTTTAGCCTTTGCTGTGACAATTGAACAGGCATAAGAATTTTCACTCTGAGGAATTCTTATGTACACAACAGCCCCATATGCAGTCTCCGATGCATCTCCAAATGCATGTAATTCAACACCCTTCACAGCAGACCAAGCAACATCTGCATACCTCCGAGGGATGTTCCAGGTTTTTATCACCTTAAATCCGTCCATCCACGTCAAAAATTGAGAGGACAGATCTGGTGGGATGCACTCATCTTTATCCACACCTAACTGCCATAATTTCTTAAATAGGCACTTGTCTGCAATTAAAAGGCATAAAAAAAACAATAGGATCAAAGACCCTGGCAATGACACTTAGAACTAACCTTTTCGTTATCAACAAATTGAAAGGCAGTTATAAACCAGCAAATGAGAAACAATCTAACTCAAACATCCACAGGGTGCCTAATACTTTCACACTATTTTCACTCCTATCAGACACAAACTTCATTACAGATACACTATTGGAGTTCAACTTTGCCAATTTCATGTTGGCTTTATCCATGATATGCACAGCTTCGTTGTACATGTCACTGGCCGCTTGAACAGAATCAGCTCCAGAGAGCCAATCATCAACATTAAGATTTTCCTGGAGCTCTCTCACCACCTTAGAGGGCTCACATAAACTCAAATGATGACTGATGGTAGCATTCAAAAGGAAAGGACTTGACTTCACACCAAAGGTGACTCTATTAAACAACATGATAGGCTCTCTGCCATCTACTCTCCACAGAAATCTATGGACATCAGAGCAATCTGAAGAAATACTTTAGAAATGTCGGCAAGGATGGTCACTTGCTACCTTCAAAATCTCAGTAATACTTCAACTAAATTGGGAATCAATGATGGACTCGCTGATAAACAATCATTTAAGCTCAAACCATTTTCTGCCTTTGCAGATGCGTCAAAGACCGGTCTGATTTTCGTGGTCGCACTTGATTCTTTCACAACAGGGTGGTATGGCAAGTAAAACACAGGGCAAACAGCTTTTTAATTCTCGGTCACTTCCTCTACAACACCTGCTGCCTCCATTTTACAAAGGCCAGTGTTATATCCTTCACGAAGAGGGGGGTCTATATTCAAGTCTATCCCCAAGTTTTCAAGTCTAGCCCCAGCTATCCTTTCATTAGACAACAGCTGAGACTTCATTCCCTCCCTCAAGGGTAAGCCAACAAAATACCTGCCCTCAAAAAACTCAACAGACTCATTGAAAGCAGGTAACACTGGGTCATCTACAGGTTTATCACTCACATATGTGATACCTATTGATTCCAAATCCCAGAAGTGCTTCATTTCATTGTCTGACACATCATTAAAATAAAAAAACTGATGAGATGTAAAGATCTGTGATTTTGTCACTCCTTGAGATAGCACATGGCCACTCTTGATATAGCCCACACGTGTATTCTGTGCTGTCAACTGTTCATAGCCTGGCACTTTAACAAAATCATTCAACATACGTTGCCAGTAGAAATCAAGGCCAATCAGAATATCAACCTGTAAAAGGCTCAGGAACTCTGGGTCTCGACAGTGGTGTACATATCTTAGGTATCTCGATTCCCCTCAAGGAAATCCAGGTATTATCATAACAGGCAATATCAAACTCTGACACATTTTTAGTGGAAATATTGGAGCTTTCACCACCAAATACAGAATATCTATGTCTAACTGATGTTTTGGGCCTCAACCCCAACTTGCTCGCTAAGTCTTGAGTTATATATGTGGAATCCGATCCACTATCAAACAGGGCATTTACAGTGGCTCTGCCAGTAGGTCCCGAGACATGTATCTTGGCCACCTGCATATATACCTCAGTATGTGGGAAATTATTCACCTGACCAGCCTGGCCCGCAGCTATACCCTGTCTAATGCCATTAGCTATGTAAGTAGTCACATGACCGTTTGATACACAAGTAGTGTCACCTTGACCTAAGGGGGTACTAAAGGGGTACTAGGACCACGATCCGTTTCACGAGACACCCCTCCCTCATCATATACCTCTCCAGTATCAGAGGCATCAACAAAATCTCTAGGCACAAAGTGTCTGCAAAGTAACTTAAAATGTGGACCCCCACAATTGTGAGACTTAATGTCAGACCTACATTGCTTTTTTACGTGACTGGGTGATAAACACCTGAAACAAAATCCCTACTTCCTCACCGCTCCCTCCCTTTCCTCAAGATTCATTTTCTTCAAAACCCAACAGTTGATAGCAGGGTGAGACTTTTTACATACACCACAAGTATTGACAGGACTGTGGGTGAGGAGCGCTGAAGCAGTCGGTGTAGCCTTTTTGGGTCTCATTTCATTTAAGACAGGTACTTATTTGATTTAGATCCCGATTTCCTGACCAACATAGAAAATTATGGACTTCAAATCGGTTCCTATCTTTCACTGTTCTACGAAACTAAATTTCTCTACTTCAGTTTACTTTGCCGCACATGTTACCGTGTCATCCATAACCTTTGTATCTTTATTACCTCAAATTGTTTTCTAATGAAAGTATCACCAACGCTCTTTTTTAAACTATCAGTTAGTTTCCTTTGGTTGTTAAAACTGAAGAATCGTTTTGACAAAAATTCCAGAGGTGAAGAGGTTTCAAAACCACCAGCAACACAGGGAATCAATACATGCGGAATTAAATCTGAAAACTACTGAACAAAGTTTCTGACGAATTTTAAACATAACATGTAGACCTGTGATTTCAAAATATTGCAAGCAGTGGAATGAATCAGAAAGCAACAATATACAGTTAAATATAATTCTGTGCATCTTCCTGCGGAAAATAATGACCAGATTATCAAGAATTCAGCTTTCTCTAAGTAGCGTTAAACTTTAGTCAGATCCGTATTTATGCTAATTAAGCCCCTGAAAACCTACAATGGAGTAAATTAGATTTTTGTAAAATTCCCTTTAATTTTATTCTGTTAACTCATCTTTATTCAAAATGCCACGAGGCAGCTAAATCGAAGTATAACGAACATAGTAAAGAGTTAATACCACATACTTATTGAATATTTTTGAGAGTACTTTTTTTTAATTACAAATTTTTGTGATTTTATTTTGATACGAATTCAGATCAAACTTGATTATTTGAAGGTAGAGCAGACACCTTTTATAACTTCAATAAAATTTCAGCTAAGAATCAAAATTTAGGGCCGGATATATACATTTTTGGTTGGATATTAAAGGAAAAACAAATAAAGTAAAAGACGTCGCATCAGTTGTACTATTAATAACAAGCAAGAGAGTAAGATACAGAGAAATTTTTCAGTTCTATTCAAAATAAATATTAATTTATAAAATAACAACACCATGGGAATCTTTCAAATTTAAATGAAAAAAATTTCCATTTCAAGTAAAATGCTGTTCTACACCACTGTCTTCTAACTCTCATGTTTAATGCTGGGCACATATACTAAAACCATAAGTTAATTTGTCAATAAAACAACTGATATCAAGAAAAGAGGCAATCTTACCGAAATACGGGACATATCGGTTTATCATTACACCAGCATGAGGGACAACCATTACTTCCTTTTCGAAACCCATAGCGGCATCGTAACCTGCAGTTTGATGGGGGGCATACTCTACAAATGCAAGTTGGACAGCCATTCAAATCCTCAGATCTGGTGTAACCTTCCGGACAAGGAGCACATTTTATTGGTTTACATGGTTTGAAGCAGTCACGTCCACATCCATTAGAACAACATATCTCACCCTTCGTGCAGTCTGAGTCCATCAGACAAAAAGCTGCACAATGGCCAAAATGAAGTGGTTTTGGACAAGTGCCTATGGATACAAAATAACGATTATTGTCTTTTTTGAACCTTAAAATCATAATAGACTTCGAAAGTTATTCTTAGTATCTCAGTATATTCTTAGTATAATGGCCTCTGAAAACAAACGAGTTCTAAATTCAAAGAACGAGGCAGTTCAATTCACTTCCAAGTGCTTGTTTGAAGAAGATATTATTCATAATCTACAAGTCCAGAAGTAAATACGTTTGTCAATAAAGCAAAAACATACATTTTATACAAATAAAAAAGTGATAAATATTTCAAAATTAGCTTCACATCTTATCTCTCCTTATAACAGTGTTGTAATTTGTGTGTTTACCAAATAAAAACTATCAGTGTGAGAATAGGGTGGGAAAACGAAGAGTAAAAAATGTTCTGAGCTTTGCTGTTGGGTTTTCCAGCATTCCCAGTGCGCGCGCAGTTAGGAAGGAAATTTTGCTAAGTGTTATTTCCTTTAGATTAAATTATTCATGTCTATTGACCTCAAGGTCTCCTTGAAACAGCTTAATTAGACCAGGAAATAGCTTAATTCAAGTAATAATCGGAGGCACTACCTTGAATCGTAATGGAAATTCTCAACTGTGATTGGACAATATTTTATTTATGTATTGAATTCTGAATCGTTGATTGGTGGATAAATTTGTATTTCCTTTTAGAGCAGTATAACTGTAAGCAATGTTTTTAACTTTTTAAGCGTTCTCAATGTGAATTGGATCTTGCAATGTATCGCTAGTTTTAAGTTTAGTTAAGTATAAAATCAATTGGAGTTTTTCTTTCGAAATATCTCTCGGTCACTCGTACTAAAGAATCAGAGAGAATTGGATATTCTCAACATTTGTTTACAACACTTCTTTCAAGTATGTGGTCGCCTGTTGAGGGATTCATGAGCATTACAGTGCGAACATTACAGGATAAGCAGTATGATAGCACATGGTTTACTAAAATAATGGGTTGGGCCAAAAATAGGATCAAACAGATAATCACAGTGAGTTAGGATGACGAGGTCTGCATTATGAATGTTTCTTTTGCCAGTATAATGGCCAATTATAGTTGGTAATCCATCATACTTTTACACATGATAGCCAACTTATTTCTCCTTTAAAAGTGAATTTGTACATGTTTTAAGAGACAGGATTGGAAGAGAGAGGAAACTAAAAAGAGAGATAAAGTATGTGTCAAACTTAAAATCAATATCAAACATTCCTTCTGGCTGCTTCCAGCTTTAATCATAGAAAAACTTGGAAAAAACTCCAGAACTCAAATCTCTTAAACTAAATAACAACTCAATCAGTTGACAGCCAAAATGATGTGGGAACAAACTTTTCAAAGCCTGTCAAATCCAACTCCTACTTAAATGCCTTGTTCAAGAAGAAAAATACAATTAATATAAATAAAAGTAACTTTCCATCAGATATTGTGGTCATGTTTTTTAATGTCGATAAATCTAATGTCACAATCTAAACGTCAATTCTAATGGTGTATGACAAGGTCACAATTTAAAACAGGATTCTTTTGTTAGGGGTTAATACATTCAGGAGTAACAACCTTAGGGGAGACCGGCATGGAAGAGGTGTTCTCGAGTGAGATTTCTGTTTAAAATATTCCCTAGGTGAGAGAAAACCCATTTTCTCTGGTAATAAACAGGATTGCAAGAAATCCATTGGTCAGTTTTGTTTCTCAGTGCTACGACAGAAAATTGTAATGACCGTAGAAAAAGATATCAGATATGCTAGGTACAGTAGTTTTCTTTTTATTGTTACTGTCAGAAAATCACATTGTGTGAATAAGAATGATTGCAAAATTCAATAGCCCTCTGAACTATTTAAGAAATTAAAAGAAGGACTAAAATTTGAAAAACTTTTAATACTCACTGGTCAATTTAACTTGGGGCTATAAAATAATTTGCAGTAAAATTAGGCAAATAATCGTTTGTTTAAAAAAATGTTTCACGACAATATTTGTTTCAAGTAACCATAGAATAATTTGGATTTTAATGACCAAATTGTGCGAGTCTTTTTTAACTCTCAGTATTAGAAGCCAGGTCCATTCTTATTTATTTATTTATTTATTTAATTATTTATTTATTTATCTATTTATTTATTTATTTATTTATCTATTTATTTATCTNACTATTTAAGAAATTAAAAGAAGGACTAAAATTTGAAAAACTTTTAATACTCACTGGTCAATTTAACTTGGGGCTATAAAATAATTTGCAGTAAAATTAGGCAAATAATCGTTTGTTTAAAAAAATGTTTCACGACAATATTTGTTTCAAGTAACCATAGAATAATTTGGATTTTAATGACCAAATTGTGCGAGTCTTTTTTAACTCTCAGTATTAGAAGCCAGGTCCATTCTTATTTATTTATTTATTTATTTAATTATTTATTTATT
This sequence comes from Morbakka virulenta, assembly GCA_003991215.1. NCBI lineage: Eukaryota > Metazoa > Cnidaria > Cubozoa > Carybdeida > Carukiidae > Morbakka > Morbakka virulenta. The sequence goes on along the minus strand of RDPX01000014.1, from coordinate 3,340,969 downwards.
TATCTATTTATTTATCTATTTATTTATCTATTTATTTATCTATTTATTTAATTATTTATTTATTTATTTATAATGAATCTTCATAAAATTTTTTGAACAAAAATATTATGCTGGGATTAACGTCGATCCTGTAAGAAATCATAATAAAATTAACTAAAAGATAAAAAATAAAAATCATCTAACACCATTTAGACCTGGAGATGTAGATACAACGTTAAAAACTACGAATTAAGCTCAGGCCAATTGGCAATAGACTATCAAAAATCACATTAAAAACGAAAGGTGTGAAATCCATGAGCTACAGATTAACAACTAAATGTGAAAAAAGGAGTTTTAAAAAGATATTGTACAAATGAAGTAGTTAAAATTGTAAAATTATTTAGTAATACGTCAACTATTTTGGAAATCATGAATTAGTGCCCTCAAAACGTTAAGGGGTATGGGAAATGTATGTTGGTTGTCAAAAAGTTCAGTTCATTTGCAAGTTCACATTTAAAATACACGCTTTTAATTCCTCCGATTAAATATTAGAGTTTTTTGACCGATATATTGAGCAAGATAATTTGCAATAGTGAATGCGTGCGAAGTCAATTAAATAGGTATTATAAACCAGTGCAAGAAGGTTTTATGATTCCAAAAATAATGTAATTAAGACTGAGCCCCATGGACACTGTTTGAAAATGCTGTGTTACAACACTCTGGATGTTGGCAGGTTGGGAAGATTCATGTGAAGAAGTTGGTCTTACCTCCACTTTGGGATAGTGATACATATTTAATGCGGCCCTTCCTTTTTATATAATTTAGATACTTGAACTTACGTCACTAAAAGTTAAGTATTTATACTCTTTTCGTTCAATCAATTATAATTTAGCTTACCCTTCTTTTTCCGCACGCTTTTGCTTAGCTGTGAGGAGACAAAACTAATTCACGTGACTGGTAGTACTCCCAACCTCAAAGCAAATTAATCTATATTTTAATGATTGCGTAGATCCCGCGACAATATCAATATAATAAATATCCTCCATTTTTCTAATTCAAAAATTAGTAACCTTACTTTAGATCAACTTTTACAAAAGTTATCTAAAGAGCGAGATATACTTACCAACAGTAGCATCCGTTTCCTTTTGAGACCTGACAACAGGAGCCCAGGATAAAAAAATAATTATTCCCTACAAAAAACAAAACTTTACTGATTAAACCACACCAGTTAAATGAAGGACATTGCTCTAGTACAGTAAATGACAGTAAACTGTGCGGAGTTCATACACACTTAACACACACACACACACACACAGAGAAAATTACATATATATATATATATATATATATATTAACGAATATGAAATGTCATCAGCAACAGTGCTCTACCACATTAAGCTGTATACAATATGTACAAGCTGTACATATTGTATACAGCTGAAGATTATGGAAGAATTGAAACTCTGAGTACTGTAAAGTTAGAGTTTTTCTCACTCGTACATCTAATTATATATATTGCATACTGCTAATTAGTAGTGCCTGTGCCTGATAGAGCATAATCTACGGACTCGAAGATGGACTAGATGTCCGAAAAAGCTAGGGTAAACAGGAAAATTGACCCCGTCAATAAGTCAGTGTTGGAAGATGTTGAAAAAGGTCAATAAATCTTGAGGTTACTTGCTGCAGCCAATCTTCAGGATACATTTACCACTAGACATAATAATAGTAATAATAATAATAATAATAATTTTGCCTGGTAATGATGAATGGGCAAGATCAAACATTCCCGCTTAAACCGCAGACTTGCCAGTAAGTTACATGACCTTAACCAGTTGTGCATGTCCCGAAAGCGCTGACACATCACCAATTTCTGTTTAATTGGCGGAAGTAGTGGAGGAGCATCATGTCTCGGTGTCGTGAGCGTGGATCTCAGGTTCTGAAAGGCTGAGTACCAAGGTCACACTTGTTACTTCGCCCTGAGGTCTTGGGTAAAGCCTCGGTACGGAGACCGTTTTAAGCAAATGGGTCACCTATACTGGGAAACCTAACCAACTGCAAGGTCATGTGCTGTTACAATTTACATCAATATCGCACACACTTGGGTGTGATGCATGTACCCAGCTGACCCTTATCGGGCCGGGAGTCGGATGGATTTGCTGAGGCTTCTACACCTGAGTCCTTTGTGGGCTCGTATTGCTCCGCCACTTAATAATAATAATAATAATAATAATAATAATAATAATAATAATAATAATAACCGTCCTGGGTATTGACATTAAACTGCATCCGGTTGTGGAGTTTCGACGTTGGCGAATGAGGTTACCCTTTGCCACAACTACCTCCAGGTCACCATTGAGCAAGGTGTAGTACCTGTTAGTTCTCACCGAGA
>RDPX01000014.1:3284100-3337965 GCA_003991215.1 Morbakka virulenta | reverse complement strand
TGATGTACAGCAGTCGGCCCCACCCTGGGGTGAGGTGCATTCGCCCAGGTTTACCCTTATCGGGCTGGTAGTCGGATGGGTTTGCTGGGGTTTCTACCCCTGAGTCCCCAATGGGCTCATATTGCTCCACCACTCAATAATAATAATAATAATAATAATAATAATAATAATAATAGCAAATATTACAAGTACCATGTTGGACCAAAGAATAAATAACAGCTATTGATTGGGAAAATTTCTGTTCGAAGCTTTCTGTTATTCAATACAGCTGTTACACAGTCCTCAAGAACAGCTGTGACAACAACTATAACATTCTTAAGGTCGGAACTTCATCAACCGGCCCTGTGGGTCCGACGGTTTATGAATTACTTTTGTTGATTAACACTTCCAATTTCATCACATTTTTTGTAGATCTTCCCTTCTTAGATACAATTAATAGCTTTAGATTTGTTGCATATACGGTAACGGAATTTTTTTGTCACCAAAAAAATGGCTGATTTGCTTCAAATAAAAAAGCATTACCGGCACACACGATATTTTGATTTCGACGATGAGGCGGTGACAAAACATTCTGCCTCTTGTATCTAACACATCACATTTTATTAGTTTCATTGTCATCTTTGAAATCAACTTTAATCTCTTTCTTCGATCAATCTACTTCACTAGTTTTTTCTCTATGACCTTTATATATTTCGTCTAAATATGCTTTGGTTAAAACTCGTTATGAGCCTGTGAAACATGTTTTTTGGAATGAGGTCTTAATGTTATTGGCTTCAAAAATGTCAAGGTAACAGACAGCAGACAAGAAACTCGCACAATAAACTGGAGCAGAGGCCCAAAATACAGACAGGTGCCGATACTTACAATCAGTAACAAGAACAACTATGCTCCAAATGAAAGACCCTTTCTAAATGTTGTATGACTACAAGGGTTACCACAGTCTCATATTTGTAATTAAACGTGAGGAGGATTGAAATTTTGACCTTTGGAAAAAGAGTAGTTTTCATTTTGGCTGTAAATTAATGCGGTACCAAATCAGATTAAAACCAAGTGGTATAATTGTAATAAAAAATATACAATTTAAAAAAAACAATGGTTTGCAAAACATTTGTGAAGAAAGGAAGAAACCGCCGTTTTTGTCGACAAACTTGGCGACGTCATTTCAAAACAACATAAACAATGTAAATAATAATATTTAAAACAAAAACAAAAAAGAGTACCAGTATTATCACTAAAGTTGACAGTATTTGGTCAACTTTTACATAAACAAATTTTACTCTTATCCATACTAGAGATCTACAATATGCTAATTAAGTTCATGATGCAATCGATGCTACATCGCGACAACAGTTTAATTATTTTCAGGCTGAACATTTAAAAAAACCGGAATGAAACCAGTTCAAAGAGTTTAGACTATCATAACTTGAGCTGAAACCCCCAAAACAATTTATCACTCGATAATTCAAATTCGATTGAGAGCCGACAACATCCCTAATGGCCCACCAGCGCATTTCATTATGTAATGCAGGGCTCAAAGAGCTTAGACTATCATAACTCGAGCTAAAAACCCAGACCCATTTCATCACTGGATAATTAAAAATTCAATTGAGAGTCGACAACGTCGCAAATGGCCCACCAGCTCAATTCATTGTGTAATACTGGACTGAAAGAGCTTAGACTATCATAACTCGAGCTGAAACCCCAGACGCATTTTATCACTGGTTAATTAAATTCGAGTGACAGCCAACAACACTGCAAATGGCCCACCAGCTCAATTTATTGTGTAATACTGGACTGAAAGAGCTTAGACTATCATAACTCGAGCTGAAACCCCAGACGCATTTTATCACTGGTTAATTAAATTCGAGTGACAGCCGACAACACTGCAAATGGCCCACCAGCTCAATTTATTGTGTAATACTGGACTGAAAGAGCTTAGACTATCATAACTCGAGCTGAAACCCCAGACGCATTTTATCACTGGTTAATTAAATTCGAGTGACAGCCGACAACACTGCAAATGGCCCACCAGCTCAATTTATTGTGTAATACTGGACTGAAAGAGCTTAGACTATCATAACTCAAGCTGAAACCCCAGACGTATTTTATCACTGGATAATTCAAATTCGAGTGACAGCCGACAACATCGAAAATGGCCCACCAACCCATTTCATTGTGTAATACAAGACTCAAAGAGCTTAGACTATCATAACTCGAGCTGAAACCCCAGACGCATTTTATCACTGGTTAATTAAATTCGAGTGACAGCCGACAACACTGCAAATGGCCCACCAGCTCAATTCATTGTGTAATACTGGACTGAAAGAGCTTAGACTATCATAACTCAAGCTGAAACCCCAGACGCATTGTATCACTGGATAATTCAAATTCGATTGAGAGCCGACAGCATCGTAAATGGCCCACCAGCTCATTCCATTATGCAATGTAGGACTGAGTGCTTCTCCAATAAAACAAAAATAACACATTCAAAGGACCTTTGATTAAAAAAAAGATTATTAGCAATAATTGGGATACATGAATATTCGCTTTTAGGTATGCTTTTCTACCAGGCTAGTTCCATCTAAATATTACCGTTAAAATATCTGATAGCTGCAGATATGTTCAATACGCATCTGCTCACCTCGGGAGGAATTTCAATGCAGAACATTTCCTTAAAGCTGTCACTATCCCAGCCTGTGGTACAGTACATAAACCAACACATTAAAACGGTTCCTCACGAAATGTTTTATGACAATTATCCTGTAATTCTTTTTGTTCTACCTAAACCAACTTCTCAACCTACATGGGAGGAAGCAGAAAATAACACCTCATTACCAACACCCAAAGATCTGGACCTTCCTGCATTCCAAAAAAACTGTCATCTCATGTACGATACTGTTGCAGATATCGGCGATCATTACTTCAAACTTCTCCTGTTAGATACACGCATGAAATCAATTGAACGGATGCAGTTAAGGTAGCAACAGATATTTTAATAACCGACTTAACTCTGGATCAGCCCTCCCATTGACTAATATAGGTGGGGTTTTGTTGCTTCCGAGCTACTTAACTCTGAGCATCCAGCACAACAGGTAAAAATAATAATTTTTAACAAAACTGCGAGGTTGATCTGTAAATCTAAACTTTAACATTTGATTTTTGTGTCCCAGAAAATCAAGTCATTTATTTGAACCAAAACAAGATTCAATTTTCCTGTGTTACAGACTTTGGTGTAGCTGCTTACATTATTTTGGGACGAGCTCTCAAATTTCATAAAATTTTCTGATTCCAGACCTTGTAGGTTATTAACTGGTTGCTTATTTGTCAAAATATGCATACAGAACTTTTAAGGAAGTTTGAGCTGCGCCTACTTCAGTCCCTCTTCTTTTCAATCTGTCAAAAATTAAAAACATTTTTGGACTGACTTGCCTCTTGAGATCTCCTACAAACTGCAGTTGCATTTTTGTAAGTATACTAATTAGTCTGTTTATTTTCTGGTGGTGGCTGCTTTTTTTTATATCTATTTCTGAGTTAACCCTTGCTTGTTCCGTCAATTAATTGTCATATATGAAAACTTTCTGTCCCACTTGTTAATTAATGAGCTAGCGATTTGATGTTTGTTATGGAGTGGTAGAAGTATTGGTCCAGTTCAAGAACTGGTTTGAAAATATCGATTTATTTTCATCCTATGTTTGTTTTATCATCTTTTTACGCTCCATTTCTATTTTAAAGACTGGTATTCACATTGAGGATTTTTTGTTTCGCAAAGAAATAATCTTATTTTTGTAGATTTGCGGCGTTCATAAGCATCCTACTAGAGAGGGAGCTTAGGAGGACGTCATGTATGCATTGCTACCCATAGTGTATTGCGTGCTTTCTGTCCAACTTTACTGAATTCTGTCCCCTCTGTTCGAGTGTTCCATAGAATTATATGAAAGGCAATATGCCCCTCTCCTTACTATAGGTGTCGTCAGTGAGTGACACCCCCTTGTGTTAAATGTAATAACAAAAACACAATACTAATGCCTTCTTTTAGCAAGAGAACATGCTGTTTGTCGATTTATACAACTGTATTTTAACCAATACGTCCTCGATTTAACCACACACTAAAGCTACTGGTTGGGATCATGAAGACCCTCTGACCAACAAATTTGCCCCTGCTCTAATAAAGTTCCTCATAACTTGAAATCTTAGTGACACTTTTTGGGCCCAAAAGCTAGAAGAAAGGACGATAAATTAAAAATAATAGTGTAACTGACCCCCCACTCTTCCCTCCGCTGTAACGAGCAAGTTTTTTTCCAGAAAGGTACTTGATAGTAGACGTGAGGAAACTTATGTCCGACCGTCCAGAGGATGTTGAAGTGCATTTCCTTGATGTGTTTGACATGAGTCCGATGCCAATTTGCGCCGGGTATAGTACTACACAAAACAGTTTATTCACAAATGGTCTGTTATTTACAATAGAATAATCAATGTCAAGTTACTTGGAAACGCGCTGACACAAACGAAATTGTCTTGAGGATAAAAAACAATAAAAGCATCTTACCAACAGCAATTTCGTCATTGCTTGTTTAAACCTAAAATTAATTGAAAAACTAATGGTTAATTAATAAAATAGTATTTTTACCAATTTTTAAAGTGTTGATAAGCGGCTACAATACACATGTACTGCTTTCTCTACATACTGGAACTTTTTACTTTTACTCTGAAAACTGGAGCCAAAATCGTATCAATTGATTTGAATAAGCCACAACTAAAACAGATATGCTTTGGCGTATACTTTATCTGTGATATCTACGGATATATTTCAGTACTACTGGATAGCTGCCCCTAGAGCATTTCAATGCTACTTTTTCTACAGCATCCTACAGTTCTCTAGCTTTTTCTAGCCATCCTCTCTTTTTTGTTAAATTAAAGTATTACAGAACAAAAATATTAAGGTTACAACCTGGGGCTACTTTGAAACCCACTATCTAACTGATCCTGGATTAGGATGATACACATAGCTTAAGTACCGCGTCCGGTCCATTGAAATCAATAACTTTTGAATGGTATCAATGAATTATGCTGAAGGGGTAGTTACCATCTTTTTTAACTACCTCCTTCAAATACTTAATAAACTTTCTGAAGGAAAGCACCGCAGAAAGAAGCTAATACCAATGGAAATAGGTAGAGAGCTTTTCAATATTTTCCTAATTTCCCATCTCTGTCTTACAATCGGTGATTCTTCCATCGAAGTAGACTGCAGCTCCGGAAGGGGCAACTGTAACCGTGTTTATCAGTACCACCTTATAAAAGTATCAGTTGGAGTCTATACAAAGTACATTCTTATTATACGGTAGGCAGAACAGGCAGTAATAGCTTGTGAACTTTAGGTAAAATTATTTATTTTAAATGGAACAAACCAACTACTGACATTATTATTATCTTTTGGCTTTAGTTTGCACTTTGGTGTAATTAAACTGATAGGCCGGAGTCAAACCATTATTCTCGGGCTGGAATCAGGGTATGTCTAAAGTATGGAGATCGTTCTTCGAATGATGTGTGCACTTCCAAGGAGTACGAACTTCTGGAGTTCCTCGATTGTTGGCTTCCTTGGAATCTATTGTAATCTTGATTTTAGCCCATTTTTTATGACACCTAGTGCACCAACTAGGGTGGAACTACCGTCACCTTCATTCTCCACATTCCTGTCACTTCTATCTCGAGGTCCTTGTATTTCTAAAGTTTCTCGAGTTCTTTTATGGAGATATCTCTTTCGCATGGTACAGTCATGTAAATCATATTGCAGCTCTTTTTCTCTTTATTCCTGACAATGATGTCTAGCCTGTTGCTTTTGATTTCCCTGTTTGTGTTCACAGGCATGTCCAACAACACTGTGATGGTTTTATTTTCTGTTACAGTTTGTGGCTGATGTTTATACGACCTGTGTCCTGCTGGTGATCCAAAATCCTTGCAGATTTTCCAGTGGATGTAGCCTATTGCCTTGTCATGCCTCTGACTGGTCTCTGTTTTTGCTAATGTGGGACAGCTTGATACTATGTGGCCATTGGTCTCTTCAAATTGGCTACATACCCTACAGATATAATCTGTTCCGTCTTTAATTAAACTGTATTGGTAAGGTGTAGCCAGACTCTGCTTATGTGCTGCTACGATGATTCCTTCAGTTTCTTGCTTGACATCTGATTTGTGCACTTTTGTTGCATATTGTCCGTACGTTGGTTTTGCTTCCCACATTTCAGCTATCGTATTTTGAGCTCTTTTCTTCGCTTCCTCTTTAATTCTCTTTGCAGCTTTAATAACTGGCTCGTCATCTTCCATTGGCATTTATGATGTTTCGTTATTTAATGTACTTCTCAGTTTGTTATGGGATGAACTACAGCTTCTTGTTACGTTCGAGTTCACAGACTTCTACTAGCAGATCATCTTCTGTTGCCTCCAGGTAAGTATTCAGACCCACTGTTGTGATTTTAATTGCCATCTCGACTCGGGTCAGTCCCCTTTTACAGGCCTTACATGGTAGGTATAGTCTTTCGTCATCTGCCTTTGCGTGATTAATTCTTTCTGGCCTCAATAATTTTCTGGTCTTTATGTCTAGTTTCTTCACTTCTGTAAGTTGCCAGTTGCTATTGTTGAAACTGTATGTGACAACTAGGACTGCCACTGTGATGACTTGAATATTGTTTGCAACATTTAATTCCCTTTTGATAAGAGCCCGAACTCTCCTGTAATACTCTTTTCAATCTTCTCTTCCATTGCTCCATGTTGAATTCCATCAACCTCATTTAGCCTAAGGTATTTGTATGTATCTTCTTCGTCTAGGTCTTTTATGATGGTGCCTGCTTCCAAATTGTTAAGTCAGATCTTAATGTCAGGTTTTCTCTTTTGACAGTAGCTTTCCCACATTTGTCTAGTCCAAAGTACATGCAGATGTCATCACTAAAAATTTTGACTGGCTGAAGCAGTTGTTCTTGTTGGTAATCGTACTTGGCGTAAGTCATTAGAGCATCTATACTTAAGAGATGGCTGATCTTTTTGACTTTGATTTGATACCCATTTTGGGTGTTATTCAACACGGTACTAATTGAATCCAGGCATAAACAGAAGAGAAGTGGGGATAGAGAGTCGTCCTAAATGACACCACTTCTCACTTCTATTGGTTTGGTTGTGTTTGATCCTCTAATCGTTATAGGTAAGCATTCAATGACTTAAGCATTCAAACATTCAAGTAATTCAATCTATTTCTCGTTGTTTTCCAGAGCCCCATATTCGTCTTCATGTAGTTAATATGAGTTGTCAATATTCCATGGATTTTCATTGCTCCGACTATCCAATTATGTGGAACACTTTCGAATGCTTTTCATTATTATTATTACTATTATTATTATCATTATCATTATTGTTGTTGTTATTATTATTATTATTATTGTTGTTATTATTATTATTAAATCAGAAAAATATGAATTTCTGCTAAGATTTCTAGGCAAAAATTATCAAAAAGTTATATTTGTCAATTTAAGCATTGGCGCGATAGGAGCAATCGGAAAGAGTACACATTCGGTAGCGAAGATGTTAGCGGAAATAAGTTACGATAAAAGCGAAATCTCATATATCATAAAGAAGATCATATGTGTGGTAATTCGAACCACATATTACATATTCTGTCAACGTAGTAAGACATGGGATCAGCCTCCCCTCCTTTATTGGTGACTACGTTACTCTGTGCGTCCCTGATACNAGGAGCAATCGGAAAGAGTACACATTCGGTAGCGAAGATGTTAGCGGAAATAAGTTACGATAAAAGCGAAATCTCATATATCATAAAGAAGATCATATGTGTGGTAATTCGAACCACATATGACATATTCTGTCAACGTAGTAAGACATGGGATCAGCCTCCCCTCCTTTATTGGTGACTACGTTACTCTGTGCGTCCCTGATACCATGCCTTGATAGTGAGTGGTATTTCTTAGGGTAATGATGTAATGTATACACGGCATACAATTGTATTCAGTGATAACATAGAAAAATATATGCTTGAAGTTTAAAAAAAAATTGTTGTTGTTATTATTATTATTGTTGTTGTTGTTCCCTGTTCACTAGACATTAATGTTGAATGCCATTTAACTGCTGGATAGCAGGTGAAGTCACCTGCTATCCATTTTTACTGGATGACTTTAGGCATTTAGGAATTTTTTTCTTTTTACTTTTTCTGTACAACTCAAAGCCGAATGGTTCTCAAACATTTAAAACAATGAAATAGTTCAAACGTTTTACTCTGATCTTTGAGATTTACAAAGAAACAATAAATCAATCTACAATTAATAAGACGAAAGGTAGGATAAGAAAGCAAGAAAGCAAAACAAATAAAACAGAAATCTAGATTGAGAGTGCTTTTCTTAAGATGCGACCAGCTCCATTTAACGTAATTTTTTGCATTATAGACACAAAAAGATTATCTGGTATTTGATATTTACATGAGAATCAGACCCTTTGGTTATGACAACTAATGCTCCAATAACTACAGGCACCATGGTGTTTTAAAACACCACTTAAGTTCCACCTCAGTTCTAAGGTCGTTGTGTTTTGAAAATTAATCACACTCTTTTGCAGAGGTATTTTATCATTTCAATCATCAGGCAGGTATTTTTAATGGTCTTTAACAATTATATCAGATTCATTAACCCGTATTTCCCGGGCAGTTTGGATAGTGAAATCTCAAAAAATTGTGGTATTCTCATTTTCAATCACCGGGGAGGGGGGGTTCATGATCACAGCAGTTCTTAGAGGAGGGTAAAGAGTAGAAGTGAGATAACTTCCAATGAATATATTGGCCAATTCAGTCGTGTCGAACCTTGTATTCAACATTAATCAAGACAGAACAACTTCATACGAAGTAATCAATTGTTTCTGGGAGCTATGGGGTACTTCTGCAGCATAATTTACAGTTTCGGTCAGCCCTGTTTTGAAGCATAATGGCCCGATAATTCCTAGTTTACAGGCTCTGGTCCTGCGCAGCTATAAGAAATTATTCAGTCTCCCCGTCTTTACCAGAGATACACACTTCCAGTTGTACTCACATTATCATTGGAACTTTGAACTCTCCTGTTGAAAACTAGACCATGAACAATGTTGTTGTAATTAACCTTTGACAAAGCAGGGCTTCAGCCATAGAATTTTGAGGGAGGTAAATATTTGGAAGGACTTAAGAGCTTTTAATATCCCATACCATGGCTTTAAAGTAATGTGGATATAGCTTGACCAGTTTAAATTTTCATCATATGTTACTCCTAGTATCTTGGATTATCTTTTGCGTTTGATGGTTTTGGTGTTTGTACGTAGCAGGTAACATTTATCTTAAACACCTTCGAAAACAAGTATTTTTTCAATAAAAGTAGAGAAAACAACTTTGAGAATTTTTTTTTTTTCAAGTTTTCTTGCGAAATTTTCTAAAATATCTGTGAACCTACGCAGTGAAAGATTTTAATGTCACTGTAGAATTCATGACGGTATCATCTTAGAAAGGTTATTGAAAATAGCAAATGTTCTAAACTTTCTCAATTGATTGTTAAAGTCGGTACTCAGCGGTTCGTAATTTTAGGAGTTAACAGGAATAATGATTTCAAATCATATTTCAAGAGTTCGGTGCCAGAACCAAGTATCTTGTTTTTGGCGAATTTTACAGGAGCACGTTTTAAAGGTTTATATCACAACAGAAAATAACCAGTGAAGTAGACAAATATAAAACTTATACAGCAAATTGTCTGAAATATTGGTTACCGGACCAAATGCAGCTTTTCACATGAAAGACAATGACAGCATCTATCATCTGACACCAAAAAGTAAAAAACGTCAAAAATGCTAGGTATTGGATTCTGGGACTGAATCCTCGATTTGTTTCCTTTAAATCTCATAACATTGTAGCTCCTTTGTTCTTAATGTCCTTGCGAATATTTGTTTAGATAAATGTTCATTGAATCAGTCGTCCTGAATAAATTCATCACATTCCTTTCTGCGTTAAGTTTTAACTATGACGGCCTGGAATGTGGTATTTTATAATTTATCTCTAAAATTGTTTTGAGAGCAAGGGCTGACTCACACTGTCGCAACCGTTGTTCAAGCGACAGTCAGAATTGCTACTTGATCTAGTGTTCTATAACTAACAGAATGCTTTCTCAAGTTTTCTTTTCATCCTTAATATCTTTTTCTAATTTATCGACCATCCATCTGCATGCCTCGTCCAAAATTTGATTATGTGGGTTTTATTTCTGAGACGACAATTGATGGATTGAAATGATATGGCTACCCAATCAAAAACACCGATTATATTTTCTCATTTCATCATTTGGCAAATCATGAAAACTGTAGTATTTGTAAAGTACTTATATAAAAGCAAAAAACACTTGTAACGCATATGTGAATGCTTGTTGGAATGTTTTCAAAAGAGTTCTAACTCATATAGTTCTTTTCAAGATTTAAGACTTCTGTTGTTACTTGAGGGCATTATATTTGCTATTTTTTCTTGTTGCAAGATTATGAAAAATGGGTCCCCTATTAAACAATATGCAAACACCCATTTCACACCGGTTTTCCTTGATATAAATTGACCGGCATGTGGCATTTCCTCAAAATAATATTAGATGTCAAAAGAGACAATTCGCCAAATACACTCTACTCAATTTTCGGAATTCGTCAAAAGCAGTAGACAGGGAGTCATGCAGCTTGACAACAAATACCTTTGCCTAGGGTATCAGGAGGGGTGTTTTATGACAGTTAAGCTTTAGGGTGTTTGCTGCAAAATTTTCTGAACAAATCTTAAATTTAGAGACCAAAACTCATTATTCATACTAAAAATTTCAAGGATATCTTGTAGACATAATGTTAAGATTATTTTTTTATTTTTGGTGTAATACCTGAATATTTCAGATCGCGTTAATGACTACAAATGTGTTGTAAAAAAGTAGATTATTTCTTGACCAGTCAATATCTTGCGCACCGACTTTTTAAATAAGTAATAAATGAGTGTTTTCCCCTCCCTCAAGTACAACCGCATTAACCCCCCTGTGCATCGGAAAATCTCAGAGGAGAAACATTTGCTTGTTTATTTTGTCCAGCACACTGAGTGGGGCGAATTTCTAACGTTCATGACGTTGTGCACGATTCAAAGAAGCAAACTTTCTGAAAACTTGTCCTCTTCAAGAACTGCACATAGCAGTTAAAATTGGGAGTGATTAACTTTTGAAACTGGTTTGAAATAAGAATACCAGCGCAACACGAGTTTACGTATTGGTATAACATCAATGACAAGGTAGAAAAGCAAAACAATTCTCAAGCACTATTACCGGGTATGGGACTAAGAAGTAACCGTAAGGCTGACTGCAAGACTGATATTACCATTATAATTCCTTTTTGTATCCCTGGGATAGATCAGGTCTCCAGGCTAATTAGTTGTCCTGCTGCCGAGCGAAGAAAGGCAGCAGGCCAATGAGAAGGCGCAGTTTTCCCGCCAAAATCTATGTTCTTTCCTGTACCATGTGGTGGATGTTTATTTAGAAACAAAATTGGGTTCACGACCTAGTTTTTCAAGAAACTCAAATGAAATTTGGCAAGGAGATTTAATAGTTAAATGCGCTTCTTGCGTATTAATGACTTTAGGTGCTGCATGCTATAATTAATGAGCAATTGAGTAATTAGTGGCAGCTTATAAAGCAAAACCTTCTTGTTTGAGTAACAATGTTTAACTGAAACCTACTTTGAACGTAGAAACTTTCGCGGACAGAAAGTTTTCCGGATGAAGCCATCCACGAAATTTTTTTATTCAGCGGACATAAACTTTTACGGATGAGAGGTTTAAGGGGTTTTTTCGCATGCATAAACTTTCGCGGAGAGCAAATTTTGAAATATTTCGTGTGCATAAACTTTCGCGGATCAGCAATAAATTAATAAATTTAAAGATTAGTTCTAAATGTTCCTCAAAAAGAAAAACAATATTTTTTTATTCCCATGAAAACAAATTAACGAATCTTTCAAAAGTATGGAAATAAATACAACAAACTACTTGTAAAGCAATAAAGCAACAAGTCAGTTTCTGTAAATGAATATCAAGAATGTTAAACGTATTTTGTCCTCAAAGTGTCCAAGACCTAAAATTCGTGAAGTTATTGGACTGGATTAAACATGTATTTTTTGGCTTTATTATTGTGAAAATATTGTTAAATACAAATTTCGATTTTTTTGTTTTTTTTCCATGGCCATAAAAATTTTGCGGATATGACCTGTTTTGGAATTTTTCGTGGACATTAACTTTCGCAGATGACCTATTTTTAAATATTTCGCGGACATAAACTTTCGCAGATCGAGGACTCCAGAATTTTTCGCGGGTCAAACTTTCGCGGATTTGACCAAAACCCGCGAAATCCGCGAAAGTTTCTGCGTTTAAAGTATGAGTAATCATTATGTTGCACCTTTTCCTAACGATTCACTGTGACCTCTTTCTACACTCAGATACTCAGTAACGAAAACAACACATGTTTTCAAAATAGCTCGGTTGAATTGGAAGATAAGTACCCACAGGCATTTTTCAATGTCTCCAGTCACTTGATCAAATAGCGGCTATAAAAATTATTTAGTCAATTCTCTATCCCTTACCTTTTTGTAGTTGGATTTGGATTGACGTTGGGAGAAATGACAGATATTGATGCATTTATTGTTGGCCTAAGGGTTACATAGGATAAGATCTCAACATCAAGGGATCAGTGAGAAACGTTATTTTTTAGGGACAAAAGGTATTCAGGGCAGTAAAGATATTATTTTTTCTGCAAAACTATCAACAACTATAAAACTATTTGCAGTAAGTAATGTAGGTAATAAGTGGCCTTTTCGACTCAAGGGATACTTTTTCACCAATATTAGAAACAAAGAAGCAGATCAAAATTTATTCTATGTATGTTACGGTAAAATTTGGAAGCTGGTTTACAGATTAGATATATCCCAGATATATCCATTTTCTGTGGCTGGATGCGTAGTGACATCCCTTCTGAATGAGTGAATTTTAAACAATTCACTTTAGAAACATCATGAATAACATGTACTTTGCATTTATATTAAATGTATAATAATTTGAATCTAAACTACACGAAGGACAAATATTAATGCTGACAATAAGAGACAATAAAAAGAAGAGAAAACAAAGGGGAAATCTAAAGGGTGATAATGACAACAATTGTAATAATAATAATGACAATGGGGCTGTTAATTATGATGTTGATAAACAATAATTATGACATGAAATAATTTAATTCTCTAAACAAAGATTCACGACATTTCATTATTTTAGTATGGATTTCATGAAAACACCAGCTTCTTCAATGTAATACGTTTTATGTGTAACAAATATTTCATGGTTCTTTATGTGCTAAAAATTTAATAACTACTTTTTGAAATGATTTTTAAATAATACTTACGTTCCAAATTCTTGATTTTTTTTTCTTTCTCTGTAAAACTGTGTGCCCCAAAACAACCTTGCTTCGGAATTTAAAGACCGCTTGACCTCTTTCACTGATTCCTTTGAGTCAGAAACATAAACAATGACAGAGAGTCTTTAAAAAGTACCAATGTTGTTGTTATTTGTTTTTGATGAGGCAGCGTAGTATTGTTTAAATTAAACGCCTCTAGGCTGCATGCCGCGAGTCAAGCTGTTATCGTCGATGAGGTCATCACAAATAAATTTCAAAAGCATTTAGAACGGTAACTCCTTCCGTTATCCGGTACCGTCAAACGCAATATTGTTTGGGGCCTCAAATCAAATTCGTATTTACTCTATCTGGAGTATTCAAATCAGAAAAACATTTACCAAAAAAATCTCGCAATGAGTCTAGAAAATAAATTCCATGTGAAACTTTCATTTCAATCTTGCCGCCTCAGGCATTTTTCTTAATACCACAAAACATAAGAAATATGCCTTTTTCTTCCATTGTCAGCCTATTTTCTTTCATTTGGGGTAAGTGTTGAAATCTTTAAAAATAAAAAAATAAAATAGAAAAATAAATGTTTTTGTTATGAACCAGTGGTTAATCAGAGTTGGTAAAAGTTGTTAAGAACTCACCTTCATTCTTCTAACCAATATTTAACCATCTAAAAAAAAGACTTCAAATATCACACAGAAAAATCTGACTGCGATTTCTGATATTTCCATACACTCATCTTGGCATGCTGCATTGGACCTCCCATTGTGATCGGAAGTAAAATCTTAAACCCAGTATATTTCTTCATATAAAGAAACAACAATTATTCTTAAGAATGGGTCAAATGGCTTAAAATAAAGTAGTTTCGGGTATCCAAAGCCTGTTATTGCAAATGGCAAGTGAGCATTAGACAATGCGAAATCTAAATTTGACATATTACATTCGCCCAGTGAGCATGTGTAAAATAAATAGCCCACATATGTTTTAATGGTATTTGAAACGGCAGTAAAACCATTTTATGATACTGTAGAATAAGGTTTTTAGGTCTCGCTCGGCTCAGAAGAAACAGCCCAGAACAGCAGAGATAATTTCCAAAATTAAGAATTTTGTCAATTAAGAAAAATTACCTGCCTTAGCTCTTTTTAAAAGGGTGTATTTCAGAAGGGATATGGGTGACAAGAGATTTACACTGAGACTAAGGACCCTGAAAGCCTGTTGGCACTCAAGTGAAAGTGATCCACAGAATCTGAATCACGTTTTCCACCATGCTCTATATTTTTGACAATGAAGCGATGCTGAGAGGCCACTTGGAGGTGACTGACAAACGTTTCGTCTTTGTATTGCCCAGAAATGAAGACCTTAATGCAACTCCTTTACAAAACACCCATCCTTATGGCTAACAAAGCTGTGTCGTAATCTTTGCATGGAACCGATCATTCAGGCACAAGGCCTTTCATGAGAAATTTACAGAGGAATGGGTGTGGCAACAGATGAAAAAAACCCATGGGCAGAACAAGCTATAATGTAATGTAAAAACTTGTGTACCCATCTTCTTTATCACATCAGAAAACACTTTTTGTAAAGTTGAATAAGCTATATCTTACCAATTACAAGTCTACGTATTGTACACATGGTATTTAATTTTAGCAGAGGAATCAAAAGTCAATAATATGACAGTTAATGGTTTCTACAAAAACATTTCGCTAGGAAAGCTACTTAGATAGCACAAACAAATCACAAATCCAGTTCAACTTTGTTACACATCATTTATCAACCCCAGGCAAAAAGTGTCCAAAATTAACTAAAAACAACGGCATTTGCTAATTACTCGCAACTTGGGAGATTTTTTTGTCATAAACGTCATCAAATGAGCGGATGAATGCCCTGTTCCTTTGACTCATAAACATTGGTAAACCACTTACTCGGTCTTTTGATCTTGATGCTCAAGCTCTGAAAAAGATCTCAGACAAAATACTGCCAATAGGTACGGTCAGAAAGATGGTAAGAATTTTGTTTATTGTTGGAGAGAATGATACTCACCATTGAACAAAGGCATAATCTAGATTTTCGGTTTGTCTTTTTCAAGTAATAGTGAAAACTGTTCTTTCGTTCTGCGAATGTCTATTTCAAGACCGTCCTCTGAATAAACAAGAGGACAGTTTCCACAGTAGTTAATGAAAGATTTAAATTATTTACTTGTAATGTTTAAAAAGATAAGCACTAGACTTTGGATCGATTGATGACAACACCGTGGAAGTTGAAGCGTTGAAGAAGAACATCTCACTCATCTTCATCTTCATCTTCTTTTTCAACGCTTCCACGTGCATGGTGTTGTCATCTTTCAATCCAAATGTGAATTCGATGTTTCACCTCCTGACTTTACTGTCCATCACATTTCAGCTGAAGTTATTACTCCTTTGCTGCAGAAAGTGCAAACTAAACTGACTTACGACAAGAAGGTCATCAATGTAAGCGTAGTTAAAGTTTAGAACAGGTAGAATTTTATTAATGAAAATATGAAAAGTGTGAGCCGAGTTTCAAAGGCCAATAGGGCATGCGCACAAGTTCACAGGCACCAAAGGGAGTCGTGATAGCAGTTTTGGGGATGTCCTGAGGTGAAAAAGGAATTTGATGATATGCCCCAACCAGATCGATTTTGGAAAAGAGGGCGGCTCCGTAAAAGATGTGCAGTGAGGTCCTGTGTTTATAGAATAGGATAGCAATCAGGACCAGTTCTGTGGTTTGGGGAAGATAATCACCAAAGGGGCGCCAATCACCAGGATCTTTCTTAGGAACCATGTGAAAAAGAGAAATCCAAGAGCTTTGAGATGAACAAATGATACCCAGTTGTAACATAGACCGAAGTTACGCTTTAGTTATGTTAAGACGGTCTGGACCAAGTCTACGTGGATGAGAGAAAACGGAAATAAGATACTTTTCTATTCTTAATAATCTGGAGCTCCAGTCAGAATTCCTTGACATGTCAAAACATGGGAGTAGCTAAGCACATATGTTGCATTGAGATAACGATGTAACGCCATTTTTTCTCCTGTTATGGCAGATGTATCATTGTATATTTTTTCAATTATATTTGAAAGATCTAGACCCCCACGTCTGCAGAGTGGAAATCGGGAAATAAAAAATTCTGACTCAGCATCTACTCTTTTCAGGTTTCAGGAACCCAAAAACTCTTTCCATGTCTCAGCATTTTCATTCATAAATTGCATTAAGACGCTAACTTGTTTCGTAGACGNTTGATAACTGTAGGTCTTTATTTTCTCCATCGTCTTAGTATCAGCCATATTATCCTCGCTCTCTGTTTTCCGTAAGCAAAATAATCAGTGGTTTGTGCTCTAGACAATTTGCACTCTCCTTAAAAATTTACTTTTTTTAGTTCCATCTCCAAGAGAACTGGGGATTTATTTTTTTTTCCAAATGTAAGGGGTTTGCAATTGACCCTACATTTCTGCATGCTCTGGGAGTTGCAGGAGTCAAAACATGGGAGT
The DNA here is from genome assembly GCA_003991215.1 of Morbakka virulenta. Lineage (NCBI taxonomy): Eukaryota > Metazoa > Cnidaria > Cubozoa > Carybdeida > Carukiidae > Morbakka > Morbakka virulenta. The sequence continues at coordinate 3,320,996 of RDPX01000014.1, read as the reverse complement.
AGCTAAGCACATATGTTGCATTGAGATAACGATGTAACGCCATTTTTTCTCCTCTTATGGCAGATGTATCATTGTATATTTTTTCAATTATATTTGAAAGATCTAGACCCCTACGTCTGCAGAGTGGAAATCGGGAAATAAAAAATTCTGACTCAGCATCTACTCTTTTCAGGTTTCAGGAACCCAAAAACTCTTTCCATGTCTCAGCATTTTCATTCATAAATTGCATTAAGACGCTAACTTGTTTCGTAGACGAAACGGGTTTTTTTCGTCAGTTGTGATACTGTAATACCTTGGAGATTTTTAGATGTTGTTCTCACATATTCTTCCAATTTCATTTTGATTGCGGATGAGTATTTACTCGATTGAATTCCAGATTTTTCACTGAAAGCCAGAAATCAATAGAACATATGTATTATACTGTGATACCAGAAGAGCTGACATAATGGAGAGCAAAATGACAGCAATTAGTAGTGTTGTTATTTTTTTCTACGTCACAGATTGTTTTTCCCCTCTATATTTGTGTTCCAGTACAGCTTGTGAGTTTAGGTTAGTAAATCTTCCTGAGCTTACTTCTAAGTAAAAGGCACTATCAAGATGATATTTAATGGTTTAGATAAACTGAAAAAAACAATTCTACCTTTGCAGAACATGAGGCCAGAATGGGCAACAGCACATGGGCAAAAAAGCTCTGGGAGTGGACACAAAGAGGCTGTACTAGACGCCGATAAGGCAGAAAATGCGTTGCAGAGACAATCTTGAGAGAACAACAACGATAAAGTGGCAAGAAAGGCAAAAATGAAAGAGCTTGTAGAAACCATCTTCCTGCAGTGGTACGAATAATGGCTGACGAGAAAGAAAAGAAAGGGAAATATGAAACACAACTAAAAGAAAATCATGTAACAGCATAAATCAGGGCCTTGGTCAGCAGAAGAGTTTAGAAAAAAACTTTTTCAAGTCCAAACTTTTTGTTTGGACTTGAAAAAGTCCAAGCAAGCCTGAAATCATGGGCGAGAGGAGCTGTGGCTTAATGGTTGGTGCAACTGCACCGTAACCAAGAATTCCGGGTTCTTTTCCCCGACTGGGCCACTTTGGAAATTTACAAAAGAAAAAGCCATTAGTTGGCGTCAGCAAGGGCATTCAGCCAAGAAATTCCTCACTGCCGAAGCCAAGTCCCTATGAAGGGCACCGTCTGAGCCCCAGTTGCTGGGTAAAAATGACGTTAAAACAACAACAACAACAACAAAAACCTGAAATCATAAGCCCTCCATCAAAAGCGCAAAATTGAAAAAGGTTTCCCTATATTCATTTTAGGCTCGACTCATTCATATTTCTTCAGTAATCCAACAAGGCCGCTGATTGCTATTACATAGTGGCGAAACACATACAATTGGGGATTCTAATTAACTTTAAAGCCATCTGAGCGGGCACCATGGTGAGTGAAGAAATTATTTTCAAAAAACTTAAAACATTGAAAAGCATATTTAACTAAAATTTAAGAAACATAGCTCGGATTTAGAAAGGAAACAGCCATAAAACATTTCATAAACCACAATTTTTAAAAGAAGACAAAGTGCATGTAAACTGTATTTTTAAATGGAGCAACCAAAACTAAAATAAATCTTGAAGTTACATAATAACAAAATGTTTTCAAACAAAATAATAATGAAATGACAACTATTTGGTTAACCTAATCTATTGTCGCTAAAATGTGTTTAATAACTATGCGAACTCAGAGGAATTAATCCTCTCAAGTGTTTCTTTCGATCATATTTAAGAGAAAATTCGTTGCCAATTGAGATAAGATCTAATTCATCCATCAGATCCCTGGCCGTTACAAGTCCTGTTGGATTGTAAAAACGTTTAGTATTTATCGTGGAAAGCAACCATATTTTTAACTACTGAGATGGAAGGATTAATCAAGATCCTATTTTCAAGAAATAAATGGTTAGTGTTAGATTACGTACGTTTGGGTTCTTATCTTAAATCTCTCTATATCAGGAAGGTCTGCACCTCCACGGCTTGCTAAATTCCATGTTCTCCAGTCAGCACCGTTTCGCTTTAGCTCCATTATTCTTCCCCTGGTTGTTTTTCTGTGGCCTTTTTCCCTTTGTCCTTCAGGTGTACACCCGAGAAATATTGCACAGTCATTCGCGGCTCCTTTCATCTCCTTTAGATGACCATTCCAGTTCCATCTCAATCTTCTCATCTCTTTGCTAAATCTTCTTCCCCTGCAAGCTCTATAACGGTTTTATTGGAGATGTGCCACTGCTTCCAGATCTTCAAAAAACCTCTTTTCAAATGGTCTGAAAGGTGCCTAGTTTTTCTTCCTTGCCCTTGGTCAGATACCAAGTCTCGCATCTATGTAGCAGTACTGGCAATACGAGGCTATTAAAATGGAGACTTTTATCTTTCTATGGATGTAAGCGCATTATCATGTCATGAGTCGTAAGCGTTTTCCGAGCTATATTTCGAGAAATACTTCTCCCATCGTCAGGCTACTGAAATGACTAGATAATATCATCCGTGGATAACACTCACATACACTCTACCAGGGGAAGACACCAAAAGAAGTTCGAGAACCTGAAACGAAAGTTATCAGCAGTACCAAAACCCACAGACAAGTCTAATTGGATTGTTAACCTGTCCAGTCCGACACTGTCATCAACAGAGAAATCCCTTCTTATGAAAGGTTTAAAATTTTCTGTTTCCCTCAAAATCATCCCTGCCAAGGATATTGTCTCGATAGTGGAAATAGCAGTAAAAAACTTCCCAAACGTGAAGCAGACACAATTAGAGCAAAAACAAGACTTATCCTTCAATCCTCCAAATTACCCATTGACAACACCACGAAAAGGGAACGATGTGCCATCAAAACCCTGAAGAACGATGATTCCATCTCCATCCTACCAGCCGACAAAGGGCATGCAACTGTCAACCTCAACAAAGCTGAATACATCCAGAGGTACCAGGAACATCTCATCAAAGGACCATATACCATGGTTAAGCGCAACCCAATGAACTCAGTCAAGACCAAAGCCAGAAAAGCACTAATTACGTTACAGAAAAACCATATCCTGGATAACTGCCTCTAGCACAGATTAAAAACCAAAGACTCGCCTTTACCTCGGTTGTATGGATAGCCAAAAGTACATAAACCTAATGTTCCGTTATGTCCAATCGTCGCTTACTCTGGAAATCCGCTTCATTCACTTTCACGTTACCTAGCTGACTATCTGTGTCCCTACACAAAGATGAATTCACACTACTGTAACAACAGCACTGCTTTTGCCGCCTTTATTACACACCAAAGAATCTAAGAAAATAAAATCATGGTCTCCCTTGATGTCACATCATTATATACAAGCATTCCCATTGACGACACCTTACAAATTGTAGAGGACCTTCTTGAACATGATGATTCATTGCCATCAAGAACCACACTGAAACCTTGAGATATCTTAAATCTACCACGAGCACTCCTCAGCAACACATGCTTCCTCTTCAAAAATAACATCTACAGGCAAACCAATGGTGTACCCATGGGAGCCCCTACATCCTAAGTTATTGCTGAAATATTTATGCAAGCATTTGAAGCCACAGCATTATCAACAGCAGACCAAGGGCCAACTGTCTGGGAAAGGTGGGTCGATGATGTCTTTACAATCATCAAAAAGGGTCTCTTACAAGGTTTCTTTGAACACATCAACAGCCTACACTCAAATATCACATCCACCATGAAGAAAGAAGAAGAAAGATAAATACCCTTCCTGGATGTCCTAGTAAAGAGGCAAGCAGATCGCAGCATTTCCGTTACCATCTACAGGAAACCAACCCACACTGACCAGTACCTCAATAATGCATCACACCATCCAGTCTCAGCTCGTAATAGTGTCATCACCACTCTGTTTGGAAGAGCAAGAAGCATTATTTCTAACCCATAGGACCTCAGAAAAGAAGAAAAACACCTTCAAAGGGTTCTCTCATCCAATGGATACTACGCTAAAGATGTCCAGAGAGCCCTTACACAGAACCACTGGACCTAATTATGAAGATAAAGAACCTCTCAAACGCATAACTCTGCCTTACATGAAAACTACCAGTGAGCATCTAAGACGAACTCTCCGAACAAACAACATTCATTGCTCCTTCTTCACTACATCCACCTTAAAGAAGATCTTCTCAAAGCCAAAAGACCCAGTCCCACATGAAGAGAAGAACATTGTAGTTTTCAGACTACAATGTAAGGACTGTCCTGCCTCCTACAAGGTAACGCCAAAAACCATGAAATGGCCGAACATTGTTGGGCACAGGATCATACCTTTGACTCAAAAAATAAAAGGATTATAGACAAGGAAATCGACACAACAACAAGAAAAATAAAAGAAACAATCCATTCTCTGCAATGCATCAATCACATCAATAGTATATCCTACACCCTCCCAGAAATATGGCTTCCAGCACTAAAGAAAGAAACACAACAAGCACAACATAGGTACGGCACTACTTCCCGAAAAAACTCCAGTTCTGTTTACACTTAGGTCCGCACNTAGTTTTCAGACTACAATGTAAGGACTGTCCTGCCTCCTACAAGGTAACGCCAAAAACCATGAAATGGCCGAACATTGTTGGGCACAGGATCATACCTTTGACTGAAAAAATAAAAGGATTATAGACAAGGAAATCGACACAACAACAAGAAAAATAAAAGAAACAATCCATTCTCTGCAATGCATCAATCACATCAATAGTATATCCTACACCCTCCCAGAAATATGGCTTCCAGCACTAAAGAAAGAAACACAACAAGCACAACATAGGTACGGCACTACTTCCCGAAAAAACTCCAGTTCTGTTTACACTTAGGTCCGCACTACCAAGGTATAAAAACAGCAGTATCTAGTCGTTTCAGTAGCCTACCGATGGGAGAATTATCTCTCGAAAAGTAGCTCGGAAAAAGCTTACGAATCATGACACAATAATGCTCTTACATCCATGGCTTCCTCTGAGTCCATAAAGTTCAGAATTTTTAAGATTTTGTCTTTCTACTGATGTTGCCGGTTTGCCAGATATTTGATTGGTACTTGCATTCTGGGCGTGGCAAAAGTATTCTCTTTCTAACGTCTGCTTCACTTCCACCATCCTTTGTCACATTGGTTCCCAGATAAGTGAAGCTTTGCAGCTCTTCTACTTTAATCTCTCTAATCTTCAGCTTTTCTTTGCTCCAGCTGTTGGTTTTAACCACTTTGTACATTTTCTCACTGAGCGTCAGTCCACCTTTAGCAACATCCTCTTTAAGTCTCAATGTTTTCTGCTGTATATGATTAATGGTGGATGATACAAGGGAAAGCTCATTGGCGAAATCGAGGTCTTTTAACAAGGTTGTGAATTCAAATTTGATCCCCGTTCTCTCACCTTCCTTTGTTTTCCGCATAATCTACTCCACCAGCAGGAGGAAAAGTAATTCTGGCATGCAGCAGCCTTGTTTCACTCCAATCATCATTGGCACGAGTCTGTTTTTTCACTTTCGGCAATAAGGGAGCATTGAAAGCCCTCATAATGGGTTTTGACTATCTGGATCAGTTTTATGTAAATTTCATACTGATACATAATGATTCAGAGGCTGTTTCTGTGTATGGAGGCGAAAGACAAAGTGTATATACAGAGTAAAATTCCATTCGTTGACCTGTTCCAAAATATTCCTGGAGATGAATATCTGATCAATATTTCCTCTGCCTATCCTAAAACGAGCTTGTTCCTTCCTGAGTAATTAATTCACTCCTGGCTGTAATCTGTTGATCAGGATCCTACTGAGCACTTTTTGGCCAGTAGCAGCAACGTAAATCCCTTCCAATTCACCCATTCCCAAAGATTTCTTTTGTTTAGAATTTTGTAGATTAGTGCTTTTGTTTATTGTGTGGGAATGCTTTATTTCTCCCAACTAAGGTCAGAAAATCTTTGTTATCCTGTGCTTGTTTGTTCTAGGTTTACTTTGAGCATCTCTGCACCAATTTGGTCTGTTCTGGGGGGTTCCATTCTGTAGGGACGTCGGTGCACTTCTTATCTCTTACAAAGTTAATGCCTCGGTTGGGATGTCACGCTTTTCTCTCTCCTCTGCTTCTTCTTGTGGTGGTTCTTCAGGTGCACGTGTGTCGAGATCTTTGTAAAAATCTTTTTACAAAGACTATTTTTTTTGTATGTCAGGAGCTCTCTGTTCTTGTTCTTCACTGGTGCTGTTTGTCTTGTGCTTTCTCCTGTCAGCTGTTTCACTATGTTGTATAGTTTTTTCTGTCTCCATTCTCTGCTGCTTCCAGTGCTCTTGGTACTTTCTCGACTATTCATCTTCTCTTGTGCTCCCTCGCACTCCTCTTCATCTCCTGTCCTTCTCCTTGTATTCTGTCTTCATCCTTTTCCTAATCTTTTCTGAACAGGTAGTATTAATCTTGCTCTAAATGCCCTTTCTCTCATCTATCAATTTTCAGTCGTTGTTGCTGATCCATTTTTTGCTCTTCAAGGCACGTTTTCTGAAGCATTAACGTATACGCTCCTATATTGTTTGTCCTTCATTTAAGCAACATCAAGTTTTGTCTTGATCTTGTCCTTGTTCTTGTGTGACTTAAGACGAAGCTTCATGTTTTGTCCTCATTAGAAAGGGTGGCTCCTGCCATCTGTTCTTCTCTGTACCCACGAGTCAAGAACAGACGACCTCCACTGCCCCCTTATTCTAAGATAGTCGATTTGATTCTAAACTCGCTCACTTGCTGGAGCCCAAGTTGCCTTATGGATGTTTTTGTGGGAAATATTGTTTTTGTTGTCACGAACCATTTCAACTGACATAAATTTCACAGCCCCTTTCCATTGTCATTTTTTGTTTCTAGACCATGTACACTCATTGTTCTCTCGTAACCGGTGTGAATGATGAATGATGGTCACTCTCCTGTATCTTGAGTAGAGACTAGCTGTTATTTTTCTCTTCTTTATAAGAGTCAGTTCCATAATTTATTTTCCGACTTGTTGGCTAATCATGATGGCAAGACCACTCTTGTTCAGTTCCTCATATCCACTCTTGACGACTGTCTGTCCTGTTGCAATCTTCATCCTGCATTCTCTTGTTCATCTGGTTTCACTTATTATAGGGACACTCAGGGGATACCCTTTAGTCTCCCTTGCAAACTGTACTTCTACACCACCTCTGTACATATTCTCATATTCAAGTGTCTAATGGTGAAGGTTGTTTTGGGATTTGGAAGAAATCTGATCGGACACTGAGCTTCCCGAAGGCTTTCACCCACGTCATAATGCCGTTGTCAGTGATCCGTGCCCCTCTCAGGTTGTCTTTAGGAATAATGATGTCTTTAGTTTCTGTAACTAGCTGTTTTTAACAGGAGTCAGTTACCTCCTGCCGATCCCCCAGACTTGAAGGACCATGGCTTTCTCTCAAGATTTTCTGTCAGGCTGTTCTTACCTCAGACTGCGTTGATCCATGTGTGCAACCCCCATCCGCCACCCGGGGGTCACACCTCAATGCCGTGCAGTCACAGCGCGGGGGGTTGTTAGAGTTGACTAGTCTTAAACGTTTTTATTGAGGTTGTTAAGACTAGTTGTTTTAAACATGGCACAACGTGTAAAGGCTTCCGATTCAGCTGCATTTTCATTGATATCGCATTTGTAAATTTCCTGGCTACACTTGAGATTTTCAATATAATCCTCTTTGCTGATTATATTTGGCAAAAATTGCTCCAAAAAGGAACAAATGCAAATTTAGTGAAAAGTTATTTGATCGACGACGATATTCAATCATAGATTTTGAAGTAAAATGTCTGTTATTGGTCACAAGCTGTCACAGGGAGGTGTCCAGTGCTGCTATCATCATCATTGTATTATTATTTTGTAATAATTTGCAATAATTTTGGCGCTTCCTTTCGCAACTACCCTCGTGTTACATTTCAACGACCTTTATAAATACTTGCACTCATTTTATGGTGGCAGAAAAGAGAAATTGGACTGCCGAAAAGAAAAACTAGCAACCCCTTAGTACTGGCAATAACAGAGTCAATTTCATTCAACCAGGTTCTTTCGACAAGAGCAATGCAAACATTGTGTTAAAAAGTGAATTCTTTGCGCATTGCANAGCTGCATTTTCATTGATATCGCATTTGTAAAGTTCCTGGCTACACGTGAGATTTTCAATATAATCCTCTTTGCTGATTATATTTGGCAAAAATTGCTCCAAAAAGGAACAAATGCAAATTTAGTGAAAAGTTATTTGATCGACGACGATATTCAATCATAGATTTTGAAGTAAAATGTCTGTTATTGGTCACAAGCTGTCACAGGGAGGTGTCCAGTGCTGCTATCATCATCATTGTATTATTATTTTGTAATAATTTGCAATAATTTTGGCGCTTCCTTTCGCAACTACCCTCGTGTTACATTTCAACGACCTTTATAAATACTTGCACTCATTTTATGGTGGCAGAAAAGAGAAATTGGACTGCCGAAAAGAAAAACTAGCAACCCCTTTGTACTGGCAATAACAGAGTCAATTTCATTCAACCAGGTTCTTTCGACAAGAGCAATGCAAACATTGTGTTAAAAAGTGAATTCTTTGCGCATTGCAATTGTGATTCCAAAGCCGTTCAAAACAACAAATAAGGTTTTCTTTTAAGAAACAATTTCACAAAAATACCTGCTGGTTTCTTGAGCGGCAAGATAAAAAGGACTAATCGGGGCACGTAGTTTCGAGCCCTTTTAAAGAAGCTGAGATTTAGCGAAATCCTAACGGACTTATCGACACAAAGACCACATCCAACACCATCATGCCGCGGCACAAGAGCAAGAAAAAATTTGTTTACTCATCAAATATTGGCAGGACAAACCGAGAAAGCTGGAACCCAGCTCATTTTGCCCGAAGAAGTCACCAATCATCCACTTTCTTCGTTCGTCTTTTCTCAGCAATTCAATTTCTTGTCACGGAGTACTGAGGCCCTCGCAGTTTGTTTTCATTCATTTGCGTATTATTTTCTGTTGTATTTGTATCATTAATTGTGCTAAGGTATTCCCGTACGTCACAGGATGTATCATGTTACAGTCGTCATTCCCTGTCGTTTGTTTAGGTCAGGGGTGGGTAACCTTTCTGTAGGGTCGGCCAGATCCTTCAAGGTAAAAAGAATACTTGTGTCTTGGTATTTCTAGTGAGATGTCTGACATTGTTTTTCGTTGACTAGTTTGTTAATGTCAGGTCTGATAAAAGAGTGCGAAATCCTTAATTGGCTTTTAAATTAGGGTCTGGCAGCTGAGCCCTGTACTTAACCTGCTTTATTTTGGAAAAAAGTTGTTCGCAGCGGCAAGTGCTCCCGAAGTGGCTCACACACCTTGTTACCAATTCTTTTATGTTGGTCAAACCCTCTTCCTTTGCTACATACAGCTGATAAAAGCGGAGCAGGTTGACTTCTGTCTGAGCATTTTTTAGTTCAAAATTGCTTTGCATGTCAAGAGGTTCGAGTTGCTTGAATGATAGTTTAGGTTTGCTCTGAATGGATCAGCAAATAATTGAAATTGGTTTTCGTTCATCCTAGAATCCTGAAATCGGGATTCGAATTCTGTTGATAACACCTTTATGCAGTGTGTATATTTTTCAAATTTCACTTGAGAAATTTTCACTCTCGATGTTAGAAGTTCAAAATGAGATGTGTCCTTTGTACTGAGCTGTTCCAAAAATAACTTCAGTTTTCTTTCAAAGGCCAAAACATGCTGAAGCATTTTGTTAAATTGCTGATCTTTGCCTTGAAGCTTATTAATGTCAGGGAGATGACATGTCAAATCTATTAAAAATGGAAGGTCATTGAGCCAGTTATCGTCGCTGAAAAACGAAATGTCCTACTCTTTTCCATCCATAAATTCACAAATTTGTTTTCTTAACAGCCAGAATCGTTTTAACGTAGCTGATCGACTAAGCCAACGAACATTAGAAAAGAAAACAACATCCCCAAATTCTGTTTTCAAGTCATTCAATATTTCCTTAAATTGGCGGTGGTTGACAGAATGAGATCGAATAAAATTTACAGCCCCAACAACAGGTTTCATGACATCTTCAAAACCATGAAGTTTACAGCACAAATTTTCTTGATGAATAATACAGTGGTTCACCAGCGCGTTGCATGCATCTAAATTCATTTCTTCTAAAAAGATTTTTATGAAACCTTTATGCTTACCAATCATCGAAGGTGCCCCATCAGTGATTATTCCACACAGTTTCGTCTTGTCGAGTTTGTTTTTATCAAAGAAAGTTATCACCTTATCTGCAACATCTCTTCCAGTTGTTGACCCTTTCAAATGACACATATCGAGTAGTTCCTTTGTCACCTCGAATTCGTTTGTAACAACTCGAACAAACACAGAGAGTTGTGCTGTGTCTGCAATATCTATGCTTTCATCAAGTGGAATACTAAAAGCAGCGCACTGTTCGACCAGCTTTTCCAATCGGTTTTCAATATTCTCGTTCATTTCTTCTATGCTTCTTGTGACAGTGCATCGAGAGAGGTTGATGCTTTCGATATCCTTTTTCTTTTCTGGCCAAACTTCATCGACAAAAATTGCCAAGCATTCCCTTACGAAATCTCCGGGACTGAATGACTTTTCTTTTGATGCAATCAGTTCTCCATCTTAAAACTTACTGTAATTGATGTCTCTGTATCTTTTTTGGCCGTATCAAAAAAGCTTTGCTGGGTTCCGATGAATCTTTTGAGGCTTAGAAGCTTCTCCTTTGTTATCTGGTCTTTATACTTGTCGAACTGTGTTTCATGTTTCGTCTGATAATGTCTCTTTACGTTGTACTCTTTTACAACTGCAACGGTTTCACTGCATATCAAACATAGAATACTGTTGTTTCTTTCTACTGAAAAATAATCTGTTCCCCAGGTTTCCATGAACACATAACAGTGTCAATTTTACGCTTTTTGGCATTATTTCCTCTTATCATCTTTCAAACAACACTTGAATAAAAACAGAACTCCCGAAGAAAATAGAATCACGAGACAATCTTTCTTTGCAAAAGTTGCCAGATGAAGTCACAGAATAGAACTCTGATGAAGTTTAATTCTGTGCAGACGATTTTTTTATTATGCTTTCTTCTTTTTCTTCTTCTTCTTCTTCTTCTTCTTACGGTCTTGTTCCATCACTAAGACGAGTCGGCCGTTCGACACAGTCTGCGCCATTTTCCGCGCTCCTTGTAGTCCTCCGTATCTGCACCAATTTGCCTCATGTCCTCCCTCATAACATCTCTCCATCTCAGCCTCTGCCTGCCTCTGCTCCTTTTCCCTTGGACTGTCGCCAGCAACGCTTGTTTTATTGGGTTCTCTTGACTCCTCGTCATCACGCGCCCATACCATTTTAACCTTGCTTCTCTTGTCTTGTTGGATACGTTTGTGACGGCAACAAACCTTCGAATGTCTTCGTTGATGTGGTGCTCTAGGAGTGAAATGCCACACATCCATCTCAACATCTTCATCTCTTTCGCTTCCAGGGCCCTCTCCTCTGCCTTTCTCAGGGCCGCTGTCTCCAACCCATATAGTAGCACAGGGCGAATGACTGCTGTATAGACCTTGTTCTTTAGCTTCAAAGGCATCTTTTTATCACAAACTACCCCGCTGACCTCTCTCCATTTTTTCCATGCTCTGCTAATCCTGGCGTTTACCTCTTCCCGGCACCCACCCTGCTCGGATATCACTGAGCCTAGGTAAGAAAATTTTCCCACTTGACTGACTTCGGCATTCTTTGTGTCTCTAATGTTTTTTAGTCCCTTCTTTTCCAATCCTCCTTGCCACAGATGGACCCTTCGCTCTAACTCTTCCTTGCTCTTTGCTTAGACAACGAGATCATCCGCACACAGTATTTCCTCCGGGGTACCGCTTTTAGCCGTTGCACTGACCGTGTCCATGACCACTGAAAACAGAAAAGAGCTCAAGGAAGAACCTTGGTGGAGCCCCACTCTAACTTCAAAAGGTGGTGTACTCTCGCCTGCGTACTGTACCGATGTAGTGCAGTCTTGGTAGAGGCTTTGGACCGTCCTAACCATTTTCTCAGTCACACCTCTCTTCCTCAGGCTCCAGTATACCACCTCCCTTGGCACTCTGTCGTACGCTTTCTCCAAGTCCACAAAGCAGAGGTATGTTCTCTTATTTCCTTCCATCGCTTTCGCCATCTTCTGTCTCATAATGTATATGGCGTCTGTTGTCCCCTTTCCTGGCATGAACGCAAACTGCATCTCATCTAATTAATTATTTTTACTTCTCAGCCTTTTGTCTATCACTCGCTCATATATTTTCATTGCGTGGTCGAGTAGCTTTATACCTCTGTAGTTATTACAATCCCGGATATCGCCTTTCTGCTTGTATCTTGGTATGAGCCAACTCTGCCGCCAGTCCTCAGGGATGGTGTTCTCCTTTTGGAGTAGGTTGAAGAGCTCCGTGAGCCATATGACCCCTTCATCACCAAGTGTCTTGTACATCTCAGCAGAGACTTTGCTTGGACCTGCATCTTTTCCTCCTTTTATATTCCTCAAGGCATTTCTGACCTCCTCTGTAGTGACCTGGGGTTCCGGACCTTCTACTGCTTGTATTTCTTCTAACTCCTCTCTGTCGTTTTCGGTGTTGCGTAGATTCTGGAAAAACTCTTTCCATCTTCCTTTCACATCGGCATCACCGAATAGTGTCTTGCCGTCCCTGTCCTTAATTAGACTAACATCCCCTGTGTCCCCCTTTGCTCTATGGTGTGCTTTCGCAATCCTAAATACTTTATTCTGTCCCTCAGCAGATTCCAACTCCTTGTACCAGTTTCTACAGCTCTCAGCTTTTGCATGTGCCACTGCCCTCTCAGCGTCTCTTTTGCAGGCCTTGTAGACTTCCACAGATTGAGCTGTCTGAGTTCTCTTCATAGATCTATACGCCTACTTCTTCTTTTTAATGGCAGCCTTTACCATTTTTGTCCACCACCACGTATCTCGGTCTGTTGGTTTAGTTCTCTTCTTTCTTCCACAAATTCTGGTGGCTTCTCGGATGAGAATAGATTTCATCCTACTCCATTCTTCGTCTCCGCAGCTCGTCTCTTCCTGCTCCCTTCTCTGAAGCACCGCATTCGTGAATGCTTCTGCCGACATTGCATCCTGCAGTTTCCATACCTTTAGTTTACCAGGCCTTCGTGTTTGCTTTTTCTTCTTTCGTCTAACCCTCAGGTCCATGACTACTAAGCGGAGTTGGCCCACTACAGGTTCTCCAGGTATCACCTTACAATCGCTGACCTCCTTCCGATCTCTACATCTAACCATAAGGTACTCAATCTGACTGCTGTCTCCTCCACTGCTGTATGTTATCTTATGTTCCTCTCTTTTCTGGAACCCTGTGTTGGCAATGAACAGGTCAAGCGATTTAGCAGTTTCCAATATCTTCCTTCCTTCTTTGTTCTGCACCCCATATACCTGTCCACCATGGTATCTTTTGAATCCTGTTCCATCTCTGCCCACATGCCCATTTAGGTCTGTTCCAATTATGATCCTCACTGTAGTAGGTATGCCTCTCACGACGTTTGCCAGCTCCGTTAAAAAGGCCTCCTTTTCGTTTTCGGCGCATCCCACTTGTGGAGCATATGTACTCACAACCTTGACCATTCCTTCTTCTGTGGCAATCTTCACACTTATAATTCTGTCACTTATCCTCTTCACCTCTACTACGGTGACTTTGATTTCCTCACTTACAATTACCCCAACCCCATTCCTCCGGTTTTCAACACCATAGTAAATCAGCTCGAACCCTTCACCTATCTCCCTTGATCTGTCACCTTTCCATTTAGTCTCTTGTACACACAGGATGTCAATCTTCCTTCTTATCATGATGTCAGCCAATTCCCGTCCCTTTCCAGTCATGCTACCAACGTTCCATGTTTCTACTCGTATGGCCTTCGTCTTCCCTAGCTTTTTTAGCAGCAAGCGGGGCCTTTGCGGTACCGCTTGTCTACTGTTCACAGTATCCGGGGGATGACACTGCGCATCGCTTATGGGGGACGCCCTAACCATATTGCTAGACTGGTTGAGATTCATTTAATTAATATTTGCCAATTTTCTCACCCGGCTGGCAGGGCCTGACGGCAGCACAGCTTTCGGCGGTGCCCCTAGTCTTTGGTCGAAAGACCCAGTCACAAGACAGTGACATGTCACTTAATCTATGGCTAGGACAGTGCAAGACCATTCCCGGGTTAGACCTCGGTACTAGCTCTTGACTTAGTCTGGGCAAACCGTTGACACTGTTGTGTTCCCCTGTCATGCCCAAATCCAATGCTCCTGCTACAGCAACTTCCCTTTTAGCCCGCGGTAGGGGTAGAGTTAGTGAGTGTCGGGACGTGTCCAGACGTTGGTGGGCCCAGCATACTGCACCTTGACGAGGAAGGTAACACTCGATATTTGGGGGCTCTACTCTACCCGGTGGTATTTGGTCCACTGCACCTTATTCCCGTCTTATTCGGTGCAATCCCTAGTAATCTAAGGACTTCCCCCATCCGCCACCCAGGGGACGCGCCACTACGCTAATACCACTAGCGCGTGGTTATTGTGCTTTCCAGAAAGGAAATACTGAAATATCCACAAATCAACGTAACAGACTAAGACCGCGTTTACACGACACCGGTGCGATGCATATCACATTGCCAAAACAATTTTGTTCGCGTGCTTTCTTCAAATATAGAGAGAGACAAAGAGAAAAAACAAAAGACAGATTATGTAAATTAACCTCACTGTCAGCATTGCCGTCCTCGCTGCGAAAGTGGAGTGAAACCACACCTGTGTGCCCGTTTACACGCAGTCAAAACTTCCGGTGAAAAATCGCACCGGTGTGGCTACCGACGTGTGGCTCGCAGTTATCCAAGTGAAAAAAGTTTTTCCTGAATTTCAAATTTGACAAAGTTATATGTTTCATTCCATACATTCAATATCTGCAACCGCTAGACATGTTTGCTAACAAAAAAATATATAATTTTATGGCCTAGCGGGCCGTATTCTGGCCCGGAGGCCGTAGGTTGCCCACCACTAGTTTAGCTTATGGGTGCGGGATTTTCCCAGCATTGTGTGGGACTACTGATAACTTTGGTCATCGTTTTCCCACAGCTTTGTGTAGCGTTTTACGTAGGTTATCGTTATGTTCTGTTCAATTCTTACTATTATTTAGCCCAGCCCTTCCTCTTATTTGTTATCACATGCTCAGTCTTACGTTAATGTATAACTAATTTTAGAATTACTTTGAATGTATATACAGCTGGTAATTTTGTTAGAATTAATTGAACTTCTGGAAAGCCAGAGAAAGCACTGTTACACGTCGTCGTAAGGCTTTTCAGGGCCTAATGTTTAGCTTGTTGGCTTAGCCATTTTATTAAAGTTGTTTGAGAGATTTTAACAGAGTATCTTTCTGTTGTGTTATATCTGGGGCCGCGACAAGCTGTCAAATTTCTCGAACTAGCTGAGTATTGCAGAGTCAAAAAACATATACTATATTTTTTCCATTATTAGAAACATATTATTAACTTATTGTCCACTATTTGGTAGATACCTCCCTACATGATCGGTATTTTGAATGTAGAGGTCAAAAGACAGCTCATTTTTATGTTTATCTTAATTTTTTTTCAGATGTGCAACGGAGGCAATGTCACAGCTAGCCTGGTGTGTTCTGTTACTTATATGGGAAATTCACCATTAAGCAGCGGAGAAAAATTATAGATGGTTTCACCCATAACGCTTACTACGCATATTTCAGTTTGCATTTAAGTGACCAGGACAAACCCTGGGCCCTCCATATTGTTTGCACCAAGTGCTACACAACACTGAATGACTTGACACATGCATTTCCTTTGAAATACCTATGGTATAGAGAGAGCCCCAAGATCACACTACCGACTTCTGTTTTTTTTGGTCACTACCGATACAGTTGACTGATGTGGGCTTGTGATTTTTTTTCAAAAATGAATACGGGCCAGTATGCACAGGCTTGCATTCAATGTTTCCGTGGCTATTGCTCGTTTAAAATTAACGGGGAATATTGAACGGTTGGTCATCTTTGGTTTTCAAACGGGCTTTAGTCTTGCAATTCCCCTGATGTAATTTTAACGGGCATTAGCTTTCCTCTCCCCGTGGTGTATTTAACTGCCCTTAGCAAAGCATACGGTAAATGCAAGCTTGCTTCAACGGGACACAAGAAAGATTTATTACTTGTAATAAGTCTTTTAAGTCTATAACACTTATAGAGTCTATAAAGTCTATAAGTCTATAAAGACTTATTACTTGTAATAAGTCTTTCTATCAATGTAGTTTTTCCCTCTGACAGCTAGATTGTGAAACTCTTTGATTTCTGAGTGCTTTTCTCTACCATATGACTTAAATAATTTATAGTCTAGGTTTAATTCTTATCTCTTAACTCACTTTTTATCTGTTTTGCTTCATAGTTCCATACACTTAGTGGTTTTATACTTTTTAAGGCTCTTAACTAGTACAAAAATGTAGCGAACATAGTAATTAAAATTGAGGAGAGCAGATATGATTCAGTTCCTCCCACTTTCTATTGCATACTTAAACATAACAGAATCAAAAAGCTAAAATATTACTTTTATTGATTACAACACATGTTTTTACAGCTTTACTTTATCAGACTAAAATAATTCCTTCAATGAAGGGACTGCTTGAAAAAACGGAAAGAAAAGAAATAATTTAAAATGGAAACAAGTTGAACATAAATGCTTTAAAGATAAAACCTAGGTAGTAGATTTTCCTCGGCTTATTTTTTGTTTCTGCGGGGCGTGGCAATCAAAATTTCGCCAAGTCTTGCTATGAAATTATTCCAAGCAGTCTTAACGCCATTAATAAGTAATTTGTTATTCCAATTTATGTTTGGTAAGTCCTGTCTTAAAGCCGCAGAGACATACTTAGAAAATTCTCTTGCTTTAATTTTTTGTGGTTTGTATTTCTATGTACTGTATGGATTTCCTATTAACACCAATAACATCGTGATCCCTGAATAGTGATGGTTCAATGACAGTATCAGTTATTATTCTTGCGTTGTTTGAACAAAAGATATGAATAAGTGTTTTCAAATGTTTAGTAACGCTTGTTGCCCTCTGTTATTTTGTTCAAGACAGCATCTTTGCGAGGTTTCTTTCATCTCTTTGTGGTTATTTAAGTCAAGAAAATCACAGTTCAGGTCTCCTGTCAATAGAAGTTCCCTGTCTTCATAGGTCTCATTACCAATTGTGTTCACAAACGTTTTTTTTTTAAAATGTTTATCAGTGAGTCAAGAGGCATCCAGGGACTTATACATAAGACAATCGAGTGAAGGGCTTGCTTTTCCTATTGTTATTTCCAACTAAGTGGCTGCAATTCCATAACATTTCAGGTCTTTTCTTCATTCATGCATTAAGTCGTTGCGTATGAAGCAAATACCCTCAACAACTACCTTTAGGTTGGTCTTACCTGTCAATAAAGTACCTATCCAAGAGGATCTCCAGCCTCAAAATCAACTTATTGAGGTTGTGCTTGTCGGGCTCCCTTTTGATAGAGTGTTTATAAACTGATTCAGTAGCACAATTTTTTTGTGAAATAATTTACCTCTAATTTTTCTGCCGAACCGTGAATAACCTTCCTCCTACTTAGGGGTCCTTACAGGCAATCTGAGTTAATGCCTTCCATAAACTCGTAATATTCTATTATCCTGCATATAAATCCACAGTGGAGTAAGGCCAATCCTCTTATAGCCGGCTATAAGGCCACTGGGCCTTTAAACGAAAGACTTATTTCATTTCGATGTGAAAATGTAAAAGATACATTTTCTTAAATAAGTTTTCCTCTTTCAACAATATCTTTGACTATACATTCTTCTATTTTAAGATATATATCTGGTCCTTTCAGAGCATGGGGCCTCTAAACCATTTCGTCTCTTGTTTTTCCTTTATCCACAAACGAAACCTTTCCTTCGGAATTCAATGCGCAACAGCAATTTCCTTCTGAACATTACCAACAATAGTTTTATTCTTTAATGTTTTAAATGGCAAATTGAGTATGAGGATTGTCTGGTTCAGGGGAGCATATCAATTCTTCAAATACAACAGGGAGTTAAATTCCTTTAAACACATGATGGCTAGTAATAAAACTTTTAACTAATACTCCATGGTACGTTTCCGGCTGTTCTTATCATCTATTACCAATAAAACAAGACTAATTGTTGCAATGCAATAAAGGTTTGACAATCAAGGACGTAGGAAGCGTCTGAAAGGTGGGGTACATCTCAAAAAAGGGACATATGACCCTCCCATAAAGCTCCTCCAATTTGTGCCTGCCTCCCCTGTTCCCACGTTCCTGTTGACAATAAAAACCCAACATATATCTGAAAAGAAGCATAAACATTCAAATATTATTGACCGAATATTATTCGAAATTTATGGAAGTTCGATTGCGATAGAGAAATCCAATTATTCGAGCCCAATATAGAAGTTCTTTTGTAACCCAGAAAAAGATGTCCGTTGAGCTTCAAGAACGCACCATTGAAAACATTAAATGAAAAAGATGGAAATATTTCAGCAACGTCTAAAATTTGTTCTGCAGGCAAAAAGAGCCTTCAACGAAAACCAACGTACAGTAAAAAGAAAAGTTTGTCAAGTAAAGGATTTAACGTCTAAATCCAAATGACGAAAAAAGCTTACGAAAGCATAGTTTCGACTTCTTGAAGATGCTCTTGTGGAGTATGTCAAAGGAGAAGAGGGAAACGTCGAGTCGTTGTAGGGGAAATGATTCAGAGAGAAGCAATAGCACCTTTTCCAAATATTCATCCTGATTCAAAAGAAACATTCAGGAAATCAGATGGTTGGCCCACTCAAATGCTAAACAGAAATCATCTAATTTACCGTCAGGTTACAAGTTTAAGGCAAAAAATACCCACAGATGCACCAGAAGGAATTGACTATTTTCTCGGTGAGATGAAAGATTGCTCCGGAGAATATGAAATGATTTTGGATGAAATCCCATGCTATTTTGATGGACCAAGATCTACAACCTACGATTTCAACCCAATTCAAACTGTAAAAGTTGCAACAACATAACATGAAAGGTTAACATTTGCTTATGTGTTAACAGCAGGAGTTCAGAAGCAGGGTGACGAACATAAGGCTTTCATTCCGCCGATTATCATTTTTAAGAATCTGAAGAAAGCCCCAATAGGAACATATTCACCGGGAATGGTAGTTGAGGGATCAAAGAGAGAAACGAAAGCAAGGGATGTGATGTTACTCAAGTAGCATGCTCTGTTCCAAAAAAATGTCCAAGGTATTTGTTAAAACAAAACAAAAGTTTGTTTATAATGGATACTGCAAAATCACACACAGGCGATGAAGTTGTTACAGCTTTTCAAAATCTTGAGACACATGCAAAGTATATCGACGATGGAATGACCCCACCCCTTTAATTCTTAGTTACCCACGTTAATAAGTCTTTTAAAGAGCAGTTAAAAACTATTTGGGCGAATTGTGATGAAGTGGAATACGCAAGAGCAGGAAAGGGGAAGAGAACTTCTTATGACATGGTGGCAAAGTGGGTTCAAGAGACGTTGGAGAAGCTTCCAACTGACATGGTTGTTAGAGGCTTCAAGCAATGTAGTTATACTGAATTGGATGGAAATCTAGTTATTTTACGTTCTCGATTAAAAGAAACGATAAAACGTCGAGCTGTTCCAATAAACCTTATTCTTGAAATGGCAATAGCAAAAGAGTTACAAAAACATTCTGAAATCAATCACTCAAATTACGGAGAACATGAAGAACAGGAAGAAAAAGAAGAAGATAGCGGGGAAGAAGATAAAGAAATCTACGAAAGTGAAGAGAAATCGACATCGATGAAGTGTAAAACTGTTAGGATTATTAATACATAAGCTTATATTTTAAAGTATACGGGAGCGTTTTTCAGAATGCAAAATGAAAATAGTAGTAGATATGTAAGGGTTGGCGCACCGGACCTCCTCGAGATTTTACACACAATATCCATTAAATGTACCAATAACACCCAATTTTCAATTTTTTAACACCTTCCTAACACATTCACAAACACTTTAACTTTTCATTATTAAAATTCAATTCACAAAACCAATTATAAGTATACTAAATGTGGGAAATTCAACTTTTTTAAACACCTTATTTTAAGATTTCAATTAAATGTTAATTTTTTCTGTTAAAACATGTTAAATATACTCTTAAAACGTAAAAAATAACATCAATTACATACTATCAACAATATTAATAAAAATTCCGTTGAAAATCGAGGATGAACAGTTCACCAACCCTTACATATATACTTACATAAAATATAATTGAAATTACTATAATTCGTTTATCAAGTATATGTTATATTACTTTATATAACCTCTTAAATTTCAAATTTATGATAAATAACATATACTTATTTTCTAACATTTTCACATAATTTACTTAAATAATTTATATTAAAGAAAATATTTCCTAATAAAAGTGATGGATCAGAAAAAAAATTACACATCTCAATCTATATATCCTCCTAAAATTTTAGAGAATTGTTATTTAAAAGATTTACGTAAGATTTTGAAAGATAATAATTTAATATTTTATTTTGATGATAATAATATAAAGAAATATTATAATAAAACAAATAAGCGAAAATGTATTGAAGCAATAAGACAATATTTACCTAATTATAATATTTCAAATTTAGATATTATGAATCCTGAACAAACCGCACCAATGAGACAATGTTTAAATTCTAAACATGAATTACCACCAAAGAGTCTAAAGATTCATCCACAATTAAAAATATATGGTGCAACACCGGATGGTCAAATTTTTAATATTAATTCTAAAAGACCATTAAATGGAACTAAATTATCACAAGGATTAGCTTTTAATCCATTTATTAATAATAAAAAATTAAATTTTAAAGATTTCGATAGATTTATGAATGTTTTAATAATATAATATTAAATTCTAATACTAGAATAGTACACATAGATAGGAATTCTTTGAATAATAATATTTTTAATCTAAAAACTATTCAATAATATAATATACAATAAATAAAAATTTGTTATATCAAAAAATAATAATTTATGATAATAAATATATAAAAAAATACTTAAAATATTTCTTTTTTCACATATTTTTTTAAATATAATTATTTAAATAATTCACGTAATTTATCGTAAATTTTTTTTCGTATTTTTACGTAAATTATTTAAATAAATTTAATTAAAGAATATATTTCCCTAATAAAATAGATGGATCAAAAAAAAATTATACACTCAATGAACTTAAAACATATAAAAGAGATAAGTTAAGATCTATAGCATCTACATTTAAAATATCTAATATAAAATCTTTTAGCAAACAACAACTTATTGATTTTATTTTAAAAATACAACAACCAAAACAAAAACCAACATTAACTAATTTTAAATTAAATTCTAATATAGATGACTTAAGTTTAGAACAACAATTTAATAGAACTCTATCAATTTATACTTATATACCAAAACAAGATCAATCATTAACAGATATTATAGATTACTTATATCCAAAAGTAAATTATATTACTATGAATAAAACAAATTATAAGTTATCTATAAATTTACTTACAACTTTTCAATCTCCTAAGTTTCATAATACACGATTTTATATAAATTCCAGAAATTATACAAGATCATCTCCAAATAAATTTATTAGTATTTTAAAAGATTTAGAACATAATATAGATTCAAAAGATACAGAAGGTTCAGGATGGAAGGTTCTTTCAATTGATAAAGTACACATTAATATAGCACCTTTTATACCTTTAACAGGTTCATCATATTCCGAATTACCAGATTTTATAAAATTAAAAAATGCAGTTATTAATATTAAAAATGATGATGATAAGTGTTTCTTATATTCTATTTTAGCTTTCTTATATCCTGTTGATACACAAAAAGATAGAGTTTCGTCTTATATTAAATATATTGATAAATTAGATGCAACAATGTTATCTTATCCACAAAAAATAGATTCTTTAATTGATAAGTTTGAAAAAGCAAATAATCTTATTATTAATATATATTCTGAAGAAGAAAAAATAATTGTACCAATAAGATTATCATCTAATATAGATAAAATTTATCAACCATTATTAGAAAATTTACAGACAAAACAAATTAACGAAGATAATATTCAAGAATTTACTAAAGATATAAAGGATTCTAATAATCATACACGTTTAGTTAATCTTTTCGTACATGACAGTCATTATTCTCTAATAACAAGTTTTCATAGATTAGTTTCAAAACAAATTTCATATAATTATAAGTATCATTATATATGTTATAGATGTTTAACTTCATTCGCATCACCTCTTAAATATTATAACCACTTACGTTTTTGTGTTAATAATCATGCAACAAAAGCTGTTACAATTCTTCCAGAAAAACAAACTTTCTTATCTTTTAAAAAATATGAAGCAAAACAAAAAATACCATTTGTTGTATATTATGATTTTGAATGTATTTTTAAAGATAAAATTCACATTCCAACAGCTGTTTCATATAATATAACATCTACTATCCAAAAAGATCAATTATATACGTTTACTACTCATACCTCGATATTAACAACTTCGTTGCAGAAAATTTTATTAAACACTTAATTAGTAGATTAATAACAGATGATAATTCTATATATAACACATCTTTTAAAAATAATAAAAGATTTAAAATTCCAAAAGTTTCAAAAGAACAATATAATCAAACACATTGTCATATATGTGAAAATATTTTAAATGATGATAGATTTATTGATCATGACCATTTTACAGGAGAATTTCGTGGTATGTTTTAAAATGAATAATTAATAATAAATTTTAAAGAACCTACATTTATACCAATACTTGCTCATAATGCATCTAAATATGACTTTCACCTATTCGTTAAAGAACTCTCAAATATTAACGATCCTAATTTATCTGTAGAATATCTCCCAACAAATTCAGAAAATTTTATATCATTTTCTATTAAATATAAAATTGGAACTTATGTTAAAGATAATAAAGAATTTCCAAAATATTTCTACTTACGTTTCTTAGACTCTTATAGATTTATGGCTTCATCATTAGACATATTAACTAAAAATCTTATAGATCATCCACATTTAGAAAATGTATATTCTGATTCAGAATTATTAAAACATAAAGATATATTCCCATATGAATATCTTGATTGTGAAGATAAATTAAATGAACCCCAATTNGAACTCTCAAATATTAACGATCCTAATTTATCTGTAGAATATCTCCCAACAAATTCAGAAAATTTTATATCATTTTCTATTAAATATAAAATTGGAACTTATGTTAAAGATAATAAAGAATTTCCAAAATATTTCTACTTACGTTTCTTAGACTCTTATAGATTTATGGCTTCATCATTAGACATATTAACTAAAAATCTTATAGATCATCCACATTTAGAAAATGTATATTCTGATTCAGAATTATTAAAACATAAAGATATATTCCCATATGAATATCTTGATTGTGAAGATAAATTAAATGAACCCCAATTACCACCAATAGAAGGCTTTTATTCTTCATTAAAACTAGAATCAATTTCTCAGAAAGATTATGAACATGCTAAAAAAGTATTTAAATACTATAATTGTAAAACATTAAATGATTATTTATTATTATATTTAAAGACAGATGTTTTACATTTAACAGATATTTTTGAAGAATTTCGTAATACATGTTTAAAACATTATAAATTAGATCCATTATGGTTTTATACAGCCCCAGGTTTATCATGCCAATCTATGTTAGATAAAACTAAAGTAAATTTAGAATTAATATCTGATCATACTACTTTAGAATTCTTTGAACAACAACTTCGAGGTGGTGTTTCAACAGTATTCCATAGATATTCAAAAGCTAATAATAAATATTTACCCAATTATGATTCTAATAAAGCTAGTAGTTATATAGAATATTTCGATGCTAATACTTTATACGGATGGGCTATGTCTAAACCTCTTCCTACAGATAATTTTAAATTTTTAAATGTAGAAGAAATTAAAAAAAAATATAATAAAATTGTAAATAATAAATTTACACATAAAGAAGATATTGGTTATGTATTTGAAGTAGATATAGAATATCCAAAAGAAATTCATGATTATCATAATGATTATCCATTTCTACCAGAAAAATTAAATAACGCGAACGAAGTGAGCAACACGGGAGTGGTAACACGGGAGTGGCAACACGGGAGTGGCAACACGGGAGTGGCAAACTTACAAAGGGAGTGGCAAACTTATACCTAATCTTAATAATAAAAAATTTTATATACTTAATGAATATAATCTATTACAAGCTCTTAAACATGGTTTAAAGCTTACTATTATACATAGAATACTTAAATTTAATCAATCACCTTGGTTAAAAAAAGTATATTGATTTTAATACAGACCTTAGAACTAAATCTAATAATGTTTTTGAAAAAATTTTCTTTAAACTTATGAATAATTCAGTTTTTGGAAAAACATTAGAAAATATACGTCATCGTTGTACTTGTGAGGTATTAAATGATAATTCAGATGAAGTAACTTTACGAAAATTAGATAAATATATTTCAAAACCGAATTATAAAATCCCAATATCAATTCCAAATTCAAAAATTAACATATTTAATTTTACTAAAACAAAAGTATATTATAACAAACGTATATATGTAGGAGCGCAAATTTTAGATTTATCTAAAACTCTTATGTATCAATTTCACTTTGAATACATGAAACAAGAATTTAGTAATATTCAAACTTTATATACAGATACGGATTCCATAAGATATCATATTTATACTGAAGATTTTTATAAATATATTTCTACAGATATCAACGAATGGTTTGATACAAGTGGTTATACTATTTCTAAAGGTGATATAGAACTTAATGAGAATAAGAAACAATTAGGATATTTTAAAGATGAAGCTGGGGATGATATCATATCTCATTTTGCAGCTAATCGTCCGAAAAGTTATAGTTTTAAATATAATAATGAGGAAATTTCTAAAAATACATTAAAAGGTATTATAAAAGCTGCTAGAACTAAAGATATAAATTTCCAAGATTATTACGATTGTATATTTAATAATATTGATAAAAGTGTTGAACAAACTACTTTTGAAAATAAAGATCATATTATTAGAACAGTTTCTAGAACTAAATTAGCATTAGAAGCAAGTGATGATAAACGTATTATTAGGGATGATAAGATATCAACATATAGTATTGGTCACTATAAAACTTTACAAATATAAATTAAGAAAATATTTTTATATAAAATGAGTTTTACTTGTAATACCTTAACGATTAAATATATTATTATGTAATTTATCAAAGATTATTCAGGTAAAAATTATATTAATAACTTATAATATAACTATTTATAATCTAAAATATTTTAAATTTATAACTATTTAATTTTTAAATATCCAATCTAATATTATTTTAAATGAGACCTAATGTTTATAAATTAATTCCTAAGAAATATCTACCAACAGATTATTATAATCCGAATAAAAATTTACCTATAAAACATCCTTTTAGAATGTGTATTATTGAAGCATCTGGAACAGGTAAAACTCAATCACTTATATGGTTTATCGAAGAATCCAAAGCATTTCATAAGATATATCTTTATGCTGAAAAAGCAGATGAACCTCTATACAATTATCTAATTGATGTTTGGAATCAACGTTCTAAAAAACAAAACGAAAATCTTATAGAATATTCTGATGATCGTAATGATGTTATAAATCTTAAAGGTGTTGATGAAACTAAACAAAATCTTATAATATTTGATGATATGATCGTTGAAAAAAATTTAAAACATGTCGAAGAATTATTTATAAGAGCTCGTAAGAGTAATTGTTCTATTATATTTATATCCCAATCATATTTTGCAATTCCTAAAACTGTAAGAATTAACAGTGATTATTTTATATCAATGCATAATCTTAGAGGTAAAGATTTGATTTCAATAGCTATAGATCATTCTGGTAGTTATGATAACGATGAATTTAGAAATATTTATAGGAGTTATACGAAAGATAACAATTTTTTCTTAATAAATACTAATAACAATCAGTTCTATCAGAATCTAGGATTGGATTAAATTTTATATTTATAATTGTATTAATTAAATCTAATATATTATAAAATGACTAATTTAAATTTAAATGTATTAATTACAAAAAATGAACAAATTGACTATCTTTTTCATCCTGCCTCCCACTATCAATCAGGTGGATCATTTGATTTACATAAAAAATTATTAAAAATACTACCATCAGATGGTTTACATCTTCCAAAACATAATTATACCGGACCAAATACAGATTTAATGAGACGTCTTGATAAAAATGATAATCCAAAACCTGGATTCGAACCTTATAATCAGGTTGATGAAATAAGTATGAATCACGATATTTGTTATAGAGATAATAATAATAAACAAGGTAAAAGTAAATGTGATGAAAAAATGTTAAAATCATTAAAGGATATGAAATCAACAAATTTTAGAGAGAAATTGATAGAAAACTAGTTCAATGTATTATAGGAACTAAATATAAATTAGGGTTAGGCCTTACTGAAAATCAAAAACAAACATTAGATAGTATATATTATAATACTAAAACAGGTTATTCTGGAATCAATGAACTTCAAAGAAGATAGAAATTTAAAAAAAGATGTAAAAGATTACCTTCAACATCAAGAAACGTATACAAAACATAAAGCAGCTAATGAGAAATTTCAAACTCGTAAAGTTATAACTCACTATCCAAATCATCAATGGCAAGCAGATTTATGTGATATGAGAAGTCTTTCTAAATATAATGATAATATAAATTATATTTTAATGATAATTGATGTATTCTCCAGATATGCCTATACATTTCCAATAAAAAATAAAACTGGTGATCATATTACAGAAGTTTTTAGAAAATTATTTGAAAATCAAAAACCACAATTATTACAGACGGATAAGGGAACTGAATTTATTAACAAGAAAACTCAAGAACTTCTTCAAAAACATAATATTCATTGGTTTACTACCCAAAATATAACTAAAGCACAAATAGTTGAAAGATTTAATAGAACTCTTAAAGATAAAATGTACAAATATTTTACAGCTAATAATACAAAACGATGGATAGATGTTTTAGACGATCTAGTATATAATTATAATACTTCTTATCATAGAACTATTAAAATGACTCCTACTCAAGCATTAGAGAGTCCTTATAAAGTTTTTGAGAATATACAAATAAAATTAGAACGAACTACTCCTATATTCACACCTGGTGATTATGTACGAATTTCAAAATATCGAAAAACCTTTAAAAGAGGATATACAGCAAATTTTAACAGATGAAGTATTTATTGCCAGTGATGTTTTAAATACTATTCCCACTACATATAAAATAGTTGATATAAAAGCTAATAAGATCATTGGTACATTTTATGAAAATGAATTATCTAAATTTAAACCTACGAATATTAATCAAATAATCTAAATTATATAAAATAACAGATTTTAAAGTATATATTCCATCTTTATGGATTCAAAATAATGTTTCTGTAGACTATAAACCCTGGGTTACGAATTTTGTAAATTCAGAACTTAATAAAATATCGAACGTTTTTATAAAAACAGATGGTAGTAATCAACCAACTAGTGATATAGACTTTAATAAACATACTATAGTTAATATTAAGGAATCAACTAATGAAAATGAACCTGTTATAAGAAAGGAATTAGATATGACAAATGAAGTAATAAATGTGTTATATGATAGAAAAATAACAGCAATGGATCCTAAAACAGTTGAAGTAACGGGAAGTAGTCATCATTTAGTTGCCAATTGGACAAAACCAGAAAATCTTGTTGATAATGATCCTAATACAGTGTGGGTAGTTGATAAATCAGAAATACATACTTATGCCTGGATTTTGATAGAATTACCAGTATTAATACAAATATATGCATGTGAATTATATCCCCGAACAGGTAATCAACAGACAACACATGTATTAACACATTATTATTTAGAAGGTTCTGTAGATAACATAAATTATTTTAAAATATTCGAAAGTAGGGATGTTGTTGATCAAAAAAGACAATTTATATTCAATATAACACCAAAATATAAGTATTTTAAGCTTAATTGTACAGGTAATCAACAATATGGTTTAAGTGAAATAAAGATCTATGATGCTGTTCCTAAAGATAGTGTACTTGAAAAGTATGTTAATAATCAATTTAAAGTTAGACCAGAGGTAACTGATTATAATATATCAGGAGCTGGTAGAGTGTTATATCTTTTAAATAATTATCTTTATCAGTCTACTATTACCATTAATGAAAATGATGAGTTTAATGAAGTAAAAACACCTTTAGCAAATATCAGTAGCTTAACATCAGATATTGTAACAGCTGTAGGAATTATAATTGAAGCGAATTCAGCAAATGAAATGAAAATAGGTAATCGTCAAATTACAAATGTTATAGCACCTACACAAGATGGAAATGTTGCAAATAAAGTATATGTTGATGATAAACAAACCTTAATGAAAGATTATATAGATAATTTAAATAGAAGAATTATGTTATCATATGTTGGAAATAATCTACATCAAGGAGAAAAACTAGATGCAACTGCTATATATAATACGATTGGAACATATGATTTAGGTGCATTAACTTTTTATAGAGATAGTATAACAAGATATATAATAAATGTAACTAGACATGATACTACAAGTGATATAGAATTAAAAATAGTCTACATTGAGAACACTATTATAAATAATTTTATTATCATAAAACTAAAAACAGGTGAATATCAGCATAATACAATGAATTTAATCAATGTTAAAAAATTAGGAGTCTTAAAAGTATTCACAGATACTACCATACCAGATGTTACAATATTAATGGAGATATTACAGGTATAAAAAATATTGTTTTATTTATGGAAATATTCAGATATAAAAAATATTGTTTAATTTCTGGAAGTATTCAGGTATAGCATTTTCTATCAACATTCTATGTTTAATATTATTTTTGAAAACCAAATAGTTTCTTATATAAAAATATCCTAATTTTTCACATACAACGTCTAATATTAATTGATAGTTTGGTAATTTTTCTGTATTTTCAAATATATTATTTATTATTTTTAACATAACCTTTTTAATAATTATTAAATGATTATCATATATGAACAGCCTAGGAAGCTTTCCAAGTTCACATAGAATATATATAAAATATTTCTTTTCTTGAAAAGTCAATTTATTATATATACATTTTGTGCAACAATTATCAAATCTTTTAAAGTCAATCTCCAATATATTTGTTTGTAGACATTGAAGTCTTCGAAGTACTTCGTTAACATGATATTTATATTTATAACCATTTTGAATCCTTCTTAAACGTGTTTCATCATCGTTATTAATCACTTGTTGTTTAAGTTTCTGTTCATATTTATATCTTAAATATTCTTCTAACATTTTTATATATATATAAATAAAATTTTAATTTAATCTAATATTTATAAAATATTATTAATAGACGTGAAAGTATATATAATTTGAATAGAGAAAACGGTATTATAAATAATATACATAATGGAAAAATATTTCAAGCAGAATTAATTGCTAAAAAGGATTTAGTTCCTAAGGAAACAGCTTTAATGTAATCTTATAGACAATCTGAACTAGTAAAAAATCCTTTATATGCATTAGAAAAACAACAATTAAAAGAACTTAAAGAGATTTCTAATAAACCTAATATTAATTATGATAAAATTGTAGAATCTTTCATAACAGCTATTAAAAATGCAGATAAAAAAGAAGCTATTGAACCTCCTCCCGAAAGTAGACCTGGGACACCTATAATATCAGAACCAGAAATTGCTGAAGAAAAACCTATTAGACCAGATTCTTTAAGAAACATATTTGAACAAATAGGAAGCCGTTCTGTATATGTAAATACAAAATCTGAAGAACATTTAGATAATATGTCATTAGATGAGTTAGAAAAACATTTAAATGATACACAAGATAATTATAATGTATTTGTAAAAATATTTAATAATGATCAATCAGTTCGGAATATGAAAAGATTTAAAACTTATGATAAAAGACAAAATCAGTATCAAAAAGCTGGAGAATATTATTAATATCTTAGAAAATATGTAAATTGGAGAAAAGAAAATGTACCACCACTGTTAGAAGGTGAATCAATAATGACAAATATTAACGATGTAATTGAGAAATTTAATATTTTATATGGTGAAATGACATCTGGAAACAAGAATAAAGATATTTTAAATGAATTTAGAGATATTGCTTATTATTTATATAAAAACAATTATATTCCTAAAAGTTATTATGAAACATTTATGTTACAACAATAATCTAAAACTAATAAAATGAATATTCCATATACAAGAATAACTTTAAACACTAGTAACAGTAAAACTAATGAACCCCATAAATATCGATTAAATCTGTCTAATGATTTAATTTTAAACGNTTTTAAATGAATTTAGAGATATTGCTTATTATTTATATAAAAACAATTATATTCCTAAAAGTTATTATGAAACATTTATGTTACAACAATAATCTAAAACTAATAAAATGAATATTCCATATACAAGAATAACTTTAAACACTAGTAACAGTAAAACTAATGAACCCCATAAATATCGATTAAATCTGTCTAATGATTTAATTTTAAACGACTCTATAATATCTTTAACACATTGTTCTATATATTATACATGGCGAAATATTAAAAGTATTTATAATAATCATAAATTTTCTTATAAACATTTAACATCTAATACAACACACACTATAATAATACCAGATGGATCTTATAGTATTAATGATTTAAATAATTATATACATTTTACAATGATACAAAACGGGTATAATAAAGATGTTACAGATACTTTTGGTATTAATATATATGCTAATCCTGTATTTAATCGAGTTACAATATCTGTAAACAATGAATTTGAATTAAATTTATTAAATAATTTTGCAGAATTCCTAGGATTTGAAAAATCACAACTACCTATATCAGATAAAGAAATTCATGGTATAAATGTACCTCAAACAGAACTTGTGAATATTGTTAATATTAATTGTAATCTTGTTGAAAGTAATATTAATTATAGTAGTAATAGTTTATATACATTTACTCCAAACAATCGTTATGGAACTTTATTATCTATTAATCCTTACTAACCTGAATGGACAAAATGTAGAAATGCATCTTTTAACTATATAGAAATATGGTTTACAGATCAAGATAATCGACCATTAGAAATAGAAGATAAAATTGCTATAACTTTACATATCAGAGATTATAATATATAATAATCTAAATTATTATAAAATGAGAAATACAAAATATTATAAAGGTTATGGTTTTGTAACAATAGAAGGTAAGAACCGAATGAACGAAGTGATCGAAGGTAATGGAATTCTTGATAATATTATTAAAGGTGTAACATCAATTGTATCATCAAATAGAACTAAAGATGTTTTAACTGAAGGTGCTAAACCACTCGCAAAATCTGTTGGTGAGAAAGGGGGTTCTAAAATTGTTGAAAAAATAACTAGAAAAAAGATATTAGAAAAAGAAAAACCGAAAAATTGATAAAGAAATTAATATTTTACCATCTAAAACTATTTCAAATAAATCTAAAAAATCTTCTACACAAGCATTAAAAGTAATTTATGGAGATAGTATTTTTAATAAGAAACAAAGTGGTAAAGGTATTAGAATAATAAAATCTAAACGACTGTAAAATGAATGTCAATGGTATGAAAGATATTCTTAATAATGATAAGAAAAAAACTCATCCATGTAAATGTATTAGTGTAGATGATAAAATGATAGCTTATAAACATTGTAAAATACATAATTATCTTGATAAAGATAAAAATACTGTTGAAAAAACTAGTACTAAGAAATATGATGATTATGGTTATTTTATTAAAAGTACAGTTGTTACTGAATATAGTTATTTATATGATGATCCATGGAATCTGAAAGTTGAATACATGGAAGAAAAGAATGCTACTAATTTACGCATGTATTATATTTTAGGCATAATTCTGGGATAGTCAATCGGGTGTAAACACTTAATAATTATAATTTATAATAAAATATTTTTTTGTTTAATCTAACATCTATAAAATGGATGTAAGTGATTTATATAATCTATTTAATGATACTAAAGAACTAAAAAAATATATTTCAAAAGATCTTGTAACAGACGATCCTGACGTTCTTATAAATAATAATACAACTAATATAACATTTAACTGTAAAACGTTTACTTCTCAATTATTACAATGGTCAGAAGGATATTTAATATTCACAGGTCATCTTGAGAGAGCAGCTGGTGGTGATTGGGCTGATGATATTGTTGTAAATATTCAAAATGGTACTAATACTATTTTTCGTAGTGTAAAAATAGATATGAATGATTGGGAAGTTGAACATAATAAACGTGCAGATCTCGGGACATTTGTAAATCTTCTAGAATATTCTCCTGATTATGCATCTTCAATAGCTTTAGAAAGTGGTTTTGCAAGAGATATAGTATCAACTCCAGCAAATGCAAATGATTCTTCACATTCTATTAGATCGAGAGTTATAGGTACTATTGAGAATACTAATCATACTGTTCCATTAAATTGTATGATTAATCTTAAAGATATCTCACAATTTTTCCGAAGACTTGATTTTCCTATTATGAATCAAAAATTTAAATTACAATTAGAACTTAATATTAATGTTGTATACGTAGGGCAGCAGGTGTACAAGATGGTATATTAATACCATCAAGTTGTAGATTATTTGTACCTAGAGTAGAACTTCCAACTGATCTTAATACTAAATTATATAAATCTATAGAATCTGGAAAATTTACTAAAATTGTAAATTGGGATATGTTAGAACCTATGACTGATGGATTTAATATTACAGGTGCTAATAGAAATTTTAATTTTCTTCTTACAAATGGTAAACAATCTATTAAAAAATTACTATTTTTTATTCATAACAATTTTGAAAGTCAAGAACTTAGTAGATTTATGACAAATTTAAGAATAACTAATATGAATCTCACTATTAACGATAGAGATTATTTTAATATGCTTATAGATAACGATTATACGGCTTATAAATTGTTAATAGATAATTTTAATATGCAAGGAAAAGACTATAATACAGGTTCTATAATACCTTATACAGATTGGAAAGAAAATACTAGAATTTATTGTATAGATACAAGTAGGTTACCAGAATTAGAATCGAACCCGAGTACAGATATGAATACAACAGTATATCAAACTAAAAACTAACATTGATGGGGTTGGAGATGGTACATTATTTGATCCTACGGTTAATTTAGACATTAATACACATGAAATTAATAATATTATTACTAATGAAGGTGATGATACTTCAGTCGTAAACGTTGGATATGTTACTGGTTAAGTTGAAGAAATTAATCAAAATATAGTTAATGTTGTTTCAATTTCTAGAAAAATATGTGTATTTAAAAATGCTAGTGAAATGGTTGTAAATGACAAAGCTACACCTATTGATATAGGTTTTAGCGTTGTTCTACATGATACTAGAATCATAAATTATGATGATGTTAATAATACATTTCTTGAATTTGTAGAAAATGGATTATATAAAATAGATTTTTCAACTGATGTTAATGGTAATTATACAAATGGATTTATTGAATTTATTACAGTTGATGATGCTGGAACTGAAAAAGTTTTTAGATATTTAAATTTAGCTGAAAGTCATATTGATAGTGATACTCTAACTTTTAATCAATTAGAAAAGTTTAAATTAAAGGCTACAATTGATGAAGATGGTCAAGAATATAATTTTAAAATTAAACTGAATATTGAGAAAATAGCTTAAATTTAATCCAAAAAAAAAAATATATATATATATATATAAATAATTATATTTTTTTGATTCTAATTAAAATGTTTATCTTTATAATCAGATACAATAATATCTTTTTGTGATTTAGTAAGGTTCTTATAAGAAAGATTTTCCAACATATCATTAGTAATCATTGAATTTTCTAATATTAAATGTTCAAATTTATCTTTATTATTTTTAAAATATTTTTTAAGATTAACATCAGTAATTTTAAAATATGCATATTTATTACAATTAATACATAGGTCTAAGTTTTTATTGTCAGAATTATTATCATTTATATAACTAAATATTGCTTCATTTATACCTTCTTTTTTTAAATGTTTAAATGATATATCTATAAGATCTTTTCGCTTTATATTTGATTTTTCGATGTAATATTCAGAATATTTTTGACTATTAATAAAGTAAGTCTTAAGATCTTTTAATGGTACTTTAATGTTATTTTTTACACAATTGGTACATATTTCATCAGATAAAGGTAGAATTTCGTCTGATATTGTCTTTATTATAAAATAAATTATTTAATTAAATTTAATTATTTGAAAATTCCGCTTGGTTATAAGAATTATCATTAAAAATCTTTATAAATGTTGGATTATGTTCTTTTAAATATTTTGTAATATGATCAGGAGTAAATATTTTATATGATATATAATTTTCGTCAAAAAGATATAAAATATAGCTGTCTCCAAATTTTGTAGTTATTAGCTTTTTATCCTGTATTTTAAAAATACCTTCTTGAAAATCATTCCATTTGATTGTATTACTATTTTTAACAGTTTCTCCAAAATTTATTTGATTGAAATCTTCCATTTTATTAGAGAATAAATTATTTAATTAAATTTATTTATTTATTTTTTTGTGAAAGGTCGAAGATTTTTCATTTTATATTTTATGTGAATTTCTTGTTTCATTTTTTGAAAATTTTTGTATTCTGTAATTATTGTGAGGTGTTCTTTAGCGGTTATAGTGTTATCATCGAGGGTATGTGAGAGTCTTTTTTCTATGGAATTTAGTTTTGATTGGGCTATAGAAAGGTACTGTTCGTATTTTTTAATTTTACGGAATAAAATTCGATTCCAAATGCCTGTGACTAATGTAATAGATCCTAGAATAGCTGAAATTGAAGCCGTTGGGAGAGAAATTATAGGAATCGGTAGGGTAGTTGTAGTTACAACCCCACTAACCCCTGCGAGAGAACCAGAAGTAAGTGAAATTGTATTAATTACATTATACATTTTTTGATATTTTCTTAGTGTTTTATCACATTTTATAATTCTTGGTTGAGTTTTTCTTGAATTTGATTTATAGATGTTAAACGTGTTTTCTGTGAAATTTATTCCATACTATTTTACATGTATTAGATTATAATTACAAATTCTCATGACATTGTCTATGTGTGATCTCAATTTTCATTCATTATCACCTTCTATCAGTACATGTACATGTAATTCCAAATTTCATTCATTGTCATCACTAAATACATATATACCTTAATTTCATTTATTGTCATCACTAAATACATGTATTTCCCAACTTCATTCATTGTCACGAGTAGATATTTTAACTATTTTTTGCTTCAGAATACATAATAAAGTCGGGAAAAACACAAGAACAAACAACACTTTATTTTTTATGTTCGATTTGTGTTAAGTTGAGGAGAGTTCCGTTGTAGATTTTAATTGCTTTATTAATCACAAACAATTTTATCTTGAATATTGTGAAAGCCAACAAAGAATTTGTGAATAATAGCAAAGGTTGGAAATATTTGCATTATTAACTTCATTTTCCCACCAACTCCGATTTCTGTGATGCTCCATGTCTGAAAAATAAAAAAATATTGAGATAAGTAAGAAGTCTTTCTATACACATTGTAATATTGAAGACATGTTATAAAACCCCTATACATTTGAAAATTGGCAAAATTATTCTAAGTCCGAATACAACGCGTTGTATATTCTATGCACATTTTAATATTGAAGACATGTTATAAAACCCCTATACATCACTATATCTTTCGTATCTATCACACATATATTTGAAAAAAACTACAACGCTGTTGTACATTCTGTGTACATTTAATATTATAGAGAATACATTATAGAGAATACATATATCGCGCAATAAGCCTGTATATATTATGTTCTGTATACATTTATATCATAGAGAATACATATATCGCACAATAAGCCTGTATACATTTGAAAAAAACTGCAACGCTGTTGCACATTCTGTGTACATTTAATATTATAGAGAATACATTATAGAGAATACATATATCGCGCAATAAGCCTGTATATATTTGAAAAAACTATAACACCCGTTGCACATTCTGTTTACAGATATCACTATGTTTTTAAGATATACTATATATGAAAGTTACCTTGTACACTCTTCTGTACACTTCGCAAATGCAGTTTGTTCCGATGATACCTCACAAATGTTAGATTTAGAAGATTCTGAAACAACAAAAACAGAACATACTATTAATGAGTAGTTATCACGATATTCTCCCCACAAACCTACGATATCTTCCCCATAAACCTAGGATATGTTCCCCACAAACCTATTCTTACTATTGCAATACGTCTCTACAAACCTATTATTACTATTGTAATATGTTCCTACAAACCTATTCTTACTATTGCAATATGTCCCTACAAACCTATTCTTACTATTGCAATATGTCCCTACAAACCTATTCTTACTATTGCAATATGTCCCTACAAACCTATTCTTACTATTGCAATATGTCCCTACAAGCCTATTCTTACTA
>RDPX01000014.1:3254278-3277220 GCA_003991215.1 Morbakka virulenta | reverse complement strand
TCTCGCTCTCTCTCTCTTGCTCTCTCTCGTTCTCTCTCTATCTCTCTCTCTCTCTCTCTCTCTCTCTCTCTCTCTCTCTCTCTCTCTCTCTCTCTCTCTCTCTCTCTCTCTCTCTCTCTCTCTCTCTCTCTCTCTCTCTCTCTCTCTCTCTCTCTCTCTCTCTCTCTCTCTCTCTCTCTCTCTCTCTCTCTCTCTCTCTCTGTCTGTCTATCTCTCTTTCTCTTTCTCTCTGTCTGTCTATCTCTCTTTCTCTTTCTCTCTGTCTGTCTGTCTCCCTCTCCCTCTCTCTGTCTCTGTTACTGAGTGCCGGTACCGCCAAAGTTGTGGAAATATTTTTGTTCTAATATTGTACCTCGCTCTTATATAATTGTACCTTGCATTAATAAAACATGGTACTTTCTGTTTTGTAAAATGGTAGCTTCTGTTTCTTTAAATGATACTCTGTGTTTATGAAATGGTGCCACTTCTTTTATAAAATAGCCCCTTGCTTTAAAAAAATATTAACAACAACCATAGAGTCTGAGAAATAGTAAAGTAACGGTGTGGTTTACTCTAACCTTTTTCCACATGGTTTTCTTTTTTTCTTCTTCTTCTTCGGACTTCATCCGACGTTTGTCAGGTCGGTCCCTCGACACTTTTTTCTCCTCTTGACTCGATCTTCCCAATCTCCTTCTCTCGCTCCACATGGTAATTGCCGATAAAAACCGGCCTTATTGCAGTTTGGTATACCCTTTATTTTTTATGAAACTGGTTACATATAGAGTAAAATTACGTAACCTTAGAATCCACATTACATAAAATATCATCTGGCTTACGTTTCGTTGCCGTACGACTACCGTAACTTTAACAGTAAATCGTCAAATTCAAGTAATATTTTCTTTGCAAAATAAGTTGTGTTGACATGTGGAGAGTCAGTGTTTCACAACAACAACAAACAACGAACCACTACTTGCAATTTAGGCCACATGTTCATTTTGTCCATCTAAATAAAGGCTTGGGACTTCATGTTACTTTTGGGATTCAGAAATGTTGGATTAAAGTTAATCTTTATGAAAATATTCACCTCTTAATACGTGGACTTAAACCTAACCATTTACCTTGAACGCTAACCGTAACAAGCCCTACTTTGCAAAAGCACCTCCTTAACTGTACAGAAAATATTGACAACCTCTTAGAATATCACAACTAAACAATAACGTGAGATAAATCAAAGTACTATTTGGCTGATTAGGACTAAATTTTCACATAAAATACCATGTATAATAGATGTCTACTGGTTTTGCCCTCCCCAACTTCAGAAAGTATGATAATCTCTTAAAACATAGAAAAATGAATGAAAATTATTATTAATTACAAAACTACGATTTTTTTTAGTATTTACCGCAAATGGATTTGCAGCAATAATACAATGAAACAGGATGAGGTATGGCAAACTGATTCCAAAAGTGGTAAAAGCAGTGTTCGACAAGAAACGCTGGTACCACAGAAATGCGGATACGTAATCGAGTACCATGTCTCTATTAGTGGGTCCAAACAGGCCTTTAAATTTCGGCTTACTTCTTTTCCAAATTGCCTCATTGTCGTTAATTGTTTGTCCATAAATTTATATGTGTAGTCTATAGTACCGTGGTGATAACCTTGGGCTTGGAGGTTATCATATGCTGCCCACGTATCGCCCCAAATTTCTCTTCCAGGACGAATCCATCGTTGAATTGCAGCTGTTGAGGGTAACAGAGTTTCTCCTTTCAACTAGGGTTGGGAATCCCTTCTTTGTAAAAGGGACAGCACCGGCGAATACCCATTGCTGTGGAACAAGCCTTTCACAGTAACATTTCCTTAGTGAAAAAAGGGACTTCGTTAATTTGAACGATTATAACTGGTGCACCTAACTGCTTGGGTTCTTGGCGAACTTTACAACAGTTAAGTCTGGACAGAACAGGTTGCAATCAACAACTGTATGACGGCCGTCAATAGGAAGATCGTAGTGCATCTTTTTAACATAGAAACTTCTGGTAATACTAGCAGATCTTGCACAAAGTTAAGTAAGTTCAAGGATCTGCCAACGATACCAATAAGATTCTTTGAAAAAAGCTATTCTTTCTTATGCATATCACCTTTTTGCACCTTTGTAATATAAATCTCCAATTTAAAACGTCGACTGTCTTGGCATACTGTTACTCGTTACAGTCTCTATCACTTCGTTGGTGTATCTCGTTCGTTGCAAGTAGACAATACCGTTGACACCAGTTGATACAAGCATTACGATTATGCTTGTATCAGCTGGTGTATATATGTTTGATACATATAAAGAAAAGCTCCTCAAGGATATCATTATCATCATCATCATCATCATCATATAAGTAACTTTATTAGTCTTAATTGAAGCAGATGATGGAACAAGTATTTTTTTGGTAAAGCAATCGGGTTTAATTCTTATGTTTATTAATGCACTGGTAATGCTAACAACTAATACCAAAAGTATTGCAAAAATAGAAGCTTTTTGGCAATAAAGTTAACAAATTCATAAATTAAGTTAATAAATTTGCAACGCTGAAATATAGAAGAATGAACTTTCTTTACAAAAAATATTTAAATTGCTCTTTATATTTTATGTATGCATGCTCTATTGTATATGCACTTTTATTATAATCTCTCTTTTCCTTTGCATTTCTTTTCCCTTCGCCATTAAGGTCGAATCCAATTCTGGGTCTTGGATTCTAGTGAACAGTCATCATCTATTTAATTAGTAACAATTTTCGTAGGATATAGGTGGATCCAAATAGAGCGATCTTTTGCAATTCGGTAAGAGTTGATGTTTCCAGGAACTTTGCTGATTTGTTTGTCAATGTCTTTCTTGATTACTCCAAGTGCTCCGATGACAACTGGCACAATTTAATGACTTCATTATTATTATTATTATTATTATTATTATTATTATTATTATGTCTCACTATATATCGTAAGAGACTAGCCATTGCCAGTTCAAGTCGATGACGTCATTAATTTGACATGGTTCACTAACAAAAATTATCACTCGCTGCCATTGGTTTTTACCATCAAAAGATTAAGGCTGAGAAGGACTTGACCAATCAGACGACGTTTTATCTTCCTTGTGTTACGTATTGTTATTGTTGAATGAATATTACAGACACCTAGGAAATTCTGCTCCAAGGATGTGTGTAGCAGCACTTCAAAGCAGTAGCCGAGATCTAAATTTTTGTAATAAGAGTGTTTCTCTCGGTGG
Organism: Morbakka virulenta; assembly: GCA_003991215.1. Lineage (NCBI taxonomy): Eukaryota > Metazoa > Cnidaria > Cubozoa > Carybdeida > Carukiidae > Morbakka > Morbakka virulenta. The sequence goes on along the minus strand of RDPX01000014.1, from coordinate 3,273,976 downwards.
ACCCATGTCTAGTAAGTATGGCTTATTGACAAAACGTCCAGAGGACTCAGGGCAATTTTTGACTTTGATTCTTGTAAGGAGAAATAAACAAGAACTCAGAAAACAAGCAGGTGGCAGTATGATAAGTAAATTAAATCTTGTATAAAAAGTATTCAACATCAATTTAGAAAAAGTTAAGTTCCAAATTATTGGTGAAAATGAAAGAAAAATATTTGCTTTAATGACCTGGCTGAAGTTCATAAGAAATACTGTCTTAAACAAAAGAATGTTATACTCTTCTTCTTTCATATAAGGCAAATATTTTTGTTTCAAACCCATTGTTCTCAATTTATTTGTTATTTTAATGCTCGGTTATTTCTCTGGTTGACTGGAATCCCACAGCTGAAGTAATTTTTTATTTTGTCATGCTTTATGAAAATGACACTCAAATTATATCTAGTATAAATGTGTGTGTATCAATCCCAGTTTATCCACCAGGGTTTAGTTGCATCGTAGCTAAACATTAAAAATAAAAAAATAGTTAAACAAGTAAAGATTAAGCCAACCCTTGTATTTTAATCCCTTTATAACCGGTCTCCTCAAAAAATACCAAATTCATCCACAAAACATCAGAAGAGATGATATTATACTTAAACTTGACAACAAAATAAACAGCACCCTGTCTCACCACATGAATGATTTAATTAATAGATTGCTTGTGCGTATCACAAAGACTCACTTCAAGACGATCTTTATCAGCTGGAATGCTCGACATGTTATAAGAAACAAATGACAAATCCCAAGACCTGTGGATAGCAAGGAATTTACAGGGTGGATGAAACATGACACATTCTAGGCTGAAACAATTCTTTACAAAAACAGACGATCTGCTAACTTTATGTATACAATTGAACTATCCTAAAACAACCAGTGTGCTACAACCAGACACCAGACCATGTCAGAACATGGTCTGATAAAATCTGTGGGCGACGAGCTCAGACAATGACTGTTGTCTACAAATTTGCCATTGTGCCTCTCACAAGGATTATTGAGCACACATATTTATTGGTTATTCACAATTATATCTCGTTTACTGTTAATAGAACGTTTTCCTTGCGTAACAGTTGCCTTATTTTATATTTTAGGTTACAGGAGCTCATTTGTTGAAATGGATACAAATCAAGCATTAGTGTTGCCGAGAACTGATCTGATATAACGCCAGCCTTTACCAAGTCATCTGGCCTTTTTGTGGTATGTGTCTATCATAGATCTTGCTCTTCCTGTGGTACCGTGTTAATTTTGTGATGGAAATCATGAAAAACTGGTATAGTGCTTTCATGGTGTTGAGAGGCATGGTCGTTGTTTAGTGGCATTGTGACTGACGAGGGGAAGTATTTCGGCCTTTGTTCCAGGCTTCTTTTTGTCTCACACTAGTCGTTCGCTCTTGGACACTGGTCGCGTGACCGTTTTGCTTCAAGACAGAGTCTCTTGTTGAGAGTTGGCTGACAAGAAATTACTACGAGTTAGTACACAACACTTCTATTCTGTTCTGCTTTATTCTGGCCATTTAAATACTTGCTACTTTTATACACAATTTAGTGAGCTCAGGATGTAAAGGTTTTTTCCTTTTGCTTGCTTTGTTACGTACCTTATTTCCACTAATGTCAGTAATATGTATTTGTACTTCTTACAAACAACACTGAATACGAGTAGCTAACACTCTTCTCTGTTTTATCAAAGAATACCAGCATTTCTTTTCCTCTTCTCCTATTTCACTACTGTTTCTTCTTTAACATCACTTTTAGAAAGTTGGAAGATAACTTTTATCCATTTGTTTAACTGTCTAAAATGTTTAGTTTAAGATTTTTGATCCACTTTTGTATTTAAAAGGAAAAAAGGGAAGGAACAGACGACTTCATGAAACATGAATATTTGTCGTTAGATATACTGATGATGTGGTACTGCTCAGTACCAAAGAGGAAAAAGCAGGAAAATATACTCACTATAAAAAATAATGAATAAAAGACTCGGGCTGTCACAATTTTGGAAAAAGACAAAAACGGATATGATAAACAACATAGGACTTGACAAGATAAAATCACAAATTTCCAGTAGGAAACGGGAAAGCGACCAAGACTTTTGTATACATGACGGACAATTTGTCAAACAGCCCTAAAACAATACCAGTAGTTCTGCAAATATTAGAAACAGCAGCTTAATTAAATCAGATAAGATTAGTGTTTGCTGACAGAAATATTAAAGTGACCACAAAGCTAAAGTTATTAGAAGCTTGCTCAAGATTAAGAGGGGGTAAGATGAAAAAGTCAGTAAGCAGAACCTTACTGACACTAAATAAAACAACAATATATAGCAAACACCTATCTTTTGGGTATGACAAAGAGATGGGGATAGAAAAAAGGAGAGGAAGAGAGAGAGAGCGAGAGAGAGAGAAAGAGAGAGAAAGAGAGAGAGAGAGAGAGAGAGAGAGAGAGAGAGGAGGGAGAGAGAGAGAGAGGAGGGACAGAGAGAGGGGGGAGAGAGAGGAGGGAGGGGGAGAGAGGGGGGGGACAGAGAAATACGGAGGTTGAGGGCTCTGAAGAGTAAGAGGGAGAGCAAAAGGAAGGAGAAAAGCGAAGGAAGTGAGGGAAGAAAGCAGGAAGGAAAGGAGAAAAAGGAAAGGGGAAGCAAAAGAGGGAAAGAAGGAAACAGAGAAAGACCGAGGTGCGGGGAAAAGGAGTATTTGCTATATATTATAATAAACATTTTAATACTCCTGTTGTAATTTTTAAATAAAACGAATTTATTGTTAATGCTCTCGAGAACAAGACTTAAGTTTATCACATTAAGATATTTAAGACACACTTAAGGCACACAAGATTGATAAACACTTGATTATAGATTGATTGATAATCCAATGATCTGTGCAATCAAAAAATATTGCAAGCCAGTCTATTCCCGGAAAGATTGCTGGATGATAAATAATATTGATAAGGATAATAATGCAGCTACATCATTATAACTTCAGTACATGTGTCAGATAGTTCTACTTCAGTCTATTCGTAATCTTCATGTAGCGAACGACGAAATTGTGGATTACATTTGCTATCTTTTATAACACAGATTGCACCCAAGAATATATCTTAACCAAGATGTGACCCAGGTGCAGTCTATACTACAGTCAAACTGGTAATACATATCCCCAGGCAAAAATATTTTTGTACCAAAGATCTGGCTTTCTTTCTAGATAGCAGGGTATCACAAAAACATGACTTACTAAAGGAGGTACTTGACGTTTTTCTCAAAAACTAGATAGCATTTTATGTTTCTACAAGCCTAGAAATAAAATCATCTGTGGTTTTGTTATTTCTGGTCTTGAGGGAGACTTTGGATCCTGGACAGGACGTGATGACAACAAACTGGAAAAAGTAGAAAAGGAAACAAGATTTGTTTGAAATTTCTTTGAATAAAAGCTATCCTATCCTCTTGGAGGTCTAGAATTACTAGAATGAATTAAAAAACTGTGAAAATAGGTTAGCCCAAAATGGTACAAAAGCGACAATTCGCTACGGTTTAAAGTAACCTATTAAGAGCACATAGATGGTATAGGAGTGTATACAGCTACTATTTCGGTCTACACTGCTTGATCTTTCAGTATTGTAGTAGTCTAAACTCTTCAGAGAAAAGTAATCCTACGTACTAATAAGTATATTTGAATATCGCAACTTTAACTGGTACTTAAAGCATTTTGTAGCCCATGAACCCGTGGTAGAGTATAGAGGAAAAGAAAAGATAGGTAAGTAAGTAACTCTTCCAGAGTTTATATCTCCATGTACAACTAAGATCCTAATAATGACGGAAGTTATTTTAGTCTCAGAAGAGAGAAAAAAATAGAATATTTATTTCTAATACGCATGGGACCCAGGTAAGCGTGGACAGAGCGTTTAAGACAACGTGCAAAACGTTTGTAAGGCTTTATAAACCATTTATAAATTATAAAATTATAGATTGTTTTAACCATTTCAAGGACACATGTCAATAGTTAGTTTGTTCAGCAGACACGACCAAACTTTCTTCCTAAAAATTCATGTCAATTGTCTTCGCAAAAATTCAAGGGAAGCCTCTCTTTCGGCTTTTCGACCTGTGAGTAGAGAAGAACTAGTGAAAGCAATTCATTTTAAAGATAAAGAAATAGTGGGTATGGAAGGTTCCATGAACAGCCAAGTCTAAAAACATCTCTCTTGGATGTAGGGTAGCCGGACTTTGGAAAAAAAAACATTCTTGATAACCGTAAGTATTTTTAGGAAATGTCTTATTCACAGGAGAATATATGACAAACAATAGGACGTCGTAAAAGATCTTAGTAAATGTAAAATTAAGAAAAAATATTTTGTTTTCGAAATTGATCAGCACAACCGAATATATTTTGACCCTTATTGAGGACGTTATAATGTTCCCTTTGTTGAAACATTAAACAAAGAACATTTTTTCAGTGCATACATAATGCTAGCAACCATTTAATCCAGAAAATTACTACCATTATTAATCGAGGCATTTACTACCATCATCATTATCATGATCATCATGATCATCATCACCTGCCATCAAGTGCTACCATGTTGACATATAATGGGTCTTATTGACAAACTGATGGATTAGCCATGGGTACTCCACCTGCCCCACTATTAACGAATGGTTGAATGTAAAAGTTTGACAATAGGATAAGAGGCAATGCAAAGTTACGTTCACGATGCACAGACGACATTATTAGAAGCAAAAGGAAGAATTTAATCGAATCTAAGCTACACGAAATAAGCTAACCTTACCCTTCTCGAAGGAGCTGTCTCATTCCTAGATATGAAACTGATTCGTTATAATGGGTCTCTAACATCAATGTACCAACAAACACTGATTTAATGACTTTTAATGCATTTGCACCCAAACTCTACAAAAGATCAGTGGTGCCTAGTCTTTTTCATCGTATTTATCGATATTGTAGTAACTTGTAATGGTTTCATAGTAGTTTGTCTAAAGCAATGAAAAATGTAAAGAAAATCTCCTTAGAATTTTATGAGCCAATAATTGTTAAAAAACGTAATATGGATATGATAGGTGGGGAAAAAATTATTTTTTTACAATATAGACTGAGGGAATATTATGCAAGATGTGACGCTCCCTGTAATGTAATAATGACTTCTAAAAAATTGAAAACTGTTTTACCATCTTTTAAGCCACCAATTGAGAAGTCTCTTGAAGGTGCAGTTGTTAACAAAATGTTATATTTACGATGTTTCTTTTGTTATGTCGGTCAGACCAGCCGACATCTACAAATTCGCTTTGAATAAGACTTGCGACCATTAGCACAAGTGGCAATACATTTAAAATTATGTGCTAAAAAAATCCATCAAGGAGTTTTCCAAATTCGTGCATCATCATGAAAACCTTTAGAGCATCTAATGACGTTGAAGGGTTGTGGATTGGAAAAATTAAAACCACAACTAAACAAAAAAGATGAATATAGAAGCAGGATGCTTACCATCATAATATAGTTGTAACTCATTGATTATAGATTACTGGTTATTCTCTAGTGAATTAAGCTATACTGGAATTACTTTTAAAAATACTTAACAATACTTTTGAACTTTTTAATGGGAATTGTTGCTTAAGCTATGAGATGTGTTATAATAAAAGCATAAACTGTTTGAATTCAGTTATTTAGAGATGTACAATTTAGACCTGACAACGGTAGTGAACACCGAAATATATTGTGTGAATTAAATGGTTGCTAGCATTATGTATGGACTGATTATTACCTTTACTGCAATGTTTTTACCCTATCGCCTTTTGGCATATGAATTGAAAAGAACATTTTCTTCACAATAAGAAAGGTTTATTACAAAAAGAATTTGTTAAAAGTAGTACTATTTGTTGGAAAATAATATTAGTAAACAATTTCCTTCCATATCCCTGGAATTACTGTGCTCAGTTTGTTTCCCGGTTTTCAGTGGCATGCTACTGAGTTTGTACATGTTTTCTGAGATAGAACTGGGAAGGAAAACAAATCGATTAATTAAATGATTAAAAAGTAAAAAGAATAAGATAAACTAAGACAAGTAGCCCTCTGCTCTAAAGTGGCTGCAAGCTTTCCCAAATAAATACAAGGAGTAAAAACTGTCTGATTATGTTGACTTGCGATAACTTGCGATAACTCCCATTTACCTTTTCAATATTACATAACTTCAGACGCGTTTTGTTTCAAATTTGATTTCGAAAGAGACTGGTTATCTTGATGTTAATATATTTGTAGAACTCTAAAAGACCCTTGGAATCTGGTGGTTGAAAGAGCGGATAAGCACCTATATTACTTTTACGGTTCTCTCCGTCAGCCTCGCAGTAGCTTTATTTTTCTTACAAAAGCCATGCGTCAATTGGTCTTATTCTGTCATTGTCAAGGTATTAAAAAAATTGTTCTCCTCCATGACGGCTTTATCATAGAGTCCTCTTGTAATAAATCAAAAGAAGTAAGAGTAAAACTCAGTAAAACTCGTTTTGAGTTATAGAAGTGCTGCTATAAACAGGGGTTTTTTTCAGCTCAGAAAAATCCTAATGATCACAAGTTAAATACTTGTTCTGCTTAGGTAAAAATAAAACTGGATTCAAAAGTAATCACTTTATCAACAACAAAGTTTATTGTCTCTCACAAAGAAACAGTGAAGATCATGTGAACATAGTCGGTCATGAGCAACATATTTCGGCCTGAAACCAAATTTTTGTACAAAGCGGTTGAAAGAAAATCATCAAGGGTTACGGAATTAAACTTGTTTATTTTATTGAAACAATAGAGAGAATTGTTATCAGGTAACGTAACACAGAGAATTTAAACTTTAAATTATTAAAGGCTATTGAAGAATCAAAAGATGTATATTCGTAGAAGCAAGCTTGACATGTTTGTTTGCAATGTTAACAAATTCATTGACATGAATGTGATTTTCTATTCTTTAACCTCTTATAAAAATCAAATGAAAAATAGAAGAGTCTTGTGTCATACAGATAGTTTTGAGGCATCCAGATTAATAATGGTTAGCAGTAAGAATACTGAATCGCAGAATATTATGCTTTTGAAATTCCAATTCTGTACAACTAGTTACATTCAGTTTAAAACAGTGTGGATCCCCAGGAAGAAGAACAATATAGTAAACTATCTTTTTAAATACGTTGATAGGCAATTCTCGTGATTTCTTTCATTCTCTTGACGGAAAAAGGGAACCTTTCACCCTTGACAGGTTTGGAAACAGCAAGAATGGCTGTAACGCATTTTCTCAAAATTATGCCAAAGGAAATAATCTATTTGAACCTTCAGTCAATGATATTCCACAGTTTATGAAACCTGTGGAAGGTCTATAAACATGAAAGGTCTCATTGTAGTCTCATATTGCACTTCTCATTTTTAGCTTTCGTTAGTTGAGTGTAAATCACACATTTTTTATTCCGTGACATATACATCATGCCTAGCAATCTTCCTTTTCTTTATCTCTTCGGCTGCTCCCTGTTAGGAGTCGTCACAGCAGCGGTCAGCAGCATCTTCCCTTCTCACTCCTATCCCCCTCATGTCCTCTTTTACTACATCCAGATAGCGTCTCCTTGGTCTTCCTCTCTTCCTCCTCCCTGGCAGATTCATGTCTATCATTCTCCTTCCGATATAGTTATCTTCCCTTCTGATCACATGCCCATACCATCTGAGTCTTACCTCCCTTTGCTTCTCGCTCAATCTCCTAAGATGTGCTGTACCTCTGATGTATTCATTTCTGATTTTATCCAGGCATGTGACTCCAAGTGCCCACCTCAGCATTCTCAATTCTGCCACCTCCACCTCTGCTTCATGTTTCTTTGTTGTCGCTACTGATTCAAGCCCATACAGTAAAGCTGGCCGCACTACCGTGTCATATATATTTTCCCTTCACTTTTGGTGGTAGCTTTCTGTCACATAGTAAGCCTGTTACCTTTGTCCATCCACTCCAACCTGCTTGTATTCTCTTCTTAACTTCTATATCGCATCCTCCATCGCACTGTACTAGTGATCCTAGGTATGGTGCCTAGAAATAGTCATGACTATAAGAAAGAGGGTAGTTGTACATTTTAGGTCATGAAACCGCAAAATTTTAATGCTTCTTTTGTAGCATTAAAGAGAAACTGATTTATCTATATATATATAAAAGTGAGAATGTTTGTTTGTCTGCCCATCTGTTTGAAGTAAATTTGAGAAAACTACTGAACCTAGGTAGCTAAAAGTTGGAGTGTGAGTCTATCGTTATCCTGGGGAAGTTCTGAGATTTAAAAGGCTGACCTTGGAGGTCATATTCTGGGGTGTTAAGAGGTGGCCAATCCCATTTTCAAGGTAAAGGAGGCCTCCAGTCAAAAATTTGAATAAAATTAAAAATATAAAAATTTCAAGATTATTTTTAATAAATAAATTCCAAAACAAAAATAAAACAAGATTAAAACTTTTTTTTGAAATTAAGAAAGTTTATTTACTATAAAGTAACCTCTTTACCGTACAAGTCCTCGCTAGTTTAAGTTTGAGTATCCCCCCCCCCCTGTCACGCGGGAGACCAGGGTTTGATTCATCGCCGGGGAGGACTTTCGTCTTTGCTTTCTTTTCAATCTTTTTTTAGCCAATGTATTGCCATAGCATTTTTTTATTTGAGGTTCTACATTATCTTTCATGAGATTTCCAAAGTTTAAATTACCTATTATTTCTATACCACACCCCAAGTGTCGAAAGTAGTTGCAGTTCTTTGAACTGAAATGGTCTACCATAACATTTCTACTCGAGCAATACCTTTACAATTATCTTGATAGGTTTTTTTAGCCTACTAAATTGCACTTTTTTACCCGAGCAACGCCGGGTACTTCTGCTAGTTCAATTTCTAAAATATGCAAAGCCTCTTCGTTTGAAAATGAAATGGACTGCAGTTATACGTGAGGTAGGCTGAGCCTTCCTTGAAAGAGAACAGCAAGTACTCACAAATTGGTAACACACCGTGTTACCCATTTACAGCCGAACGAAAACAAAAATTACGCTGAGCTTCTGCAGGGAAACGCTAAGCTATATTTTAAAAGAAGGCAGCAGGTGAAGACAAAAACGAAAAGACGTCCGCAGAAAAGGGAAAAGGCAAAAAGATTTGATGCCACAAAGCAGAAACATAGAAATGTCTATAGATGTAAAAGCCTTATCATGTCGTGAGTCGTAAGCTTTTTTGGAGCTGTTGCTTAGCTCTGAGTCCATAAAGTTCAGAATTTTCAAGATTATTATAGAAATGTCTGTTGTTTAGTTATTAGTCATTAGTAAATTGTATTTATTTCACTTAGTGTTCACTTTTGGCAATAATAAAAACTAATAATAAAACTAATAATAAAAACTGTTGTCAGAACTAAATTCCTTGCCTGCAACCGATATTCATGGTGTCGTATTTAACTTGTCTAATACAAAGCGAGCAATCATTTATGGTTGCCAAAACGTATTTATTAGAAAAAGTGCTTTCGCGAAACCTTGTAACTTTGAAAGATCCTTGCAGAGAGCTTTAATGGCTCACACAGCCTGAAGCAAACAAACTGCTATCCTACTAATCAATAACAAAAAGAAACAACCGCTTCAAACTAATGATATTGAAAAATGTATGAAATTTTCAATCGGCTTAAACGCTCTCTTTTAGAAAAATTTGCCTCAATTTTGGGTGGTTGAAAGAGCAACTCAACTATTGTTTCAAAAATTGATTAAAATAGAACAAACTAGTCTAAAGCAAGTCCACCCCTAACTAAGGAATAAAGAAGAGATTTTTCATAAGTCACTGTCGATGGAAATTTATAGCAGCAAAGAATTATGTGGAAGATAACATTCATGGTTATATTATCAAAATCAGGAAATTCAGGTCTTTGATATTATTTGTTACAGCTAATTTTCGGCTTTTGTGTTCATGCACCCCTTATTTACCATTTCAAAAAAATTCAACTAACTTAACTAGTACTACTACTGTTACTAATACTGCTGCTGCTGCTACTACTACTACTACTACTACTACTACTACTACTACTGTTACTACTACTGCTGCTGCTGCTGCTACTACTACTACTACTGTTACTACTACTGCTGCTGCTGCTACTACTATTGCTGCTGCTACTACTATTGCTACTACTACCACCACCACTACTACTACTGCTACTACTACTACTACCCACACTACTATTGCTACTACTACCACCACTACTACTGCTACTACTACTACCACCACTACTACTACTACTATTACTACTACTACTATTACTACTACTACTGCTACTACTACTACTACTACCACCACTACTACTACTACTATTACTACTACTACTATTACTTCTACTATTACTACTACTACTGCTACTACTACTACTACCACCACTACTACTACTAATACTACTAATAAGACTCTTGGTAGAGGTTCGTTAGATAAAATGTATTAGAAAATAACTTCCAATTTTGAACTTATTTTTCATTACAAAACTATTAGAAAAAAAAAGAAGAGGCAAAAGTTAAGTGAAATATTTGTACCATAAAAGTTGTTGGATCCTTAATTGTAGTACAGAAACGAGCACCGAGTATTTTCACATAATCACTACAACAGTTTGGTGCATGACGAGGACCGTTAAAATAAAAGATAAACTATACATATAAGACTTTAAGATCTTTCGAATGACGTCTTACGTAGTATCAGGAACAGTAATAAGCCCTTCTTTCGAAACTTAATAACTATTAATTTTCCTTTAAATTTAGGAATTATTTTTGGAAGAACAAAATATTTAATAGAAATGACTTTTTAATTGTGCTGTTGTTGCCCGTTTTGGATGGATTTAATACAAATCGTATTACTCTGCCCTGGTATTTAATCTTTTCCTCATTAATCTTTGGATAAATGGGAAAAAACTTAACAAACCTTAGCTTTAATCCTTCTGAAAACTTGCAAGCCAACTAAAATTGAGGATAGACTGGCGATCAAAACTTTTATGAACAGGGACATATCTTTATGGTTGGTATTTACACCAATGGGTTTTATTTAGGGGTAAGTTCATGTGAAACGAGTAAATATCTATAATTGTTATTGGTTAACCTTATTTTGATTTTTTATCGCTCTTGGACTTAAATAATGGTTTTGTAAGCAATGCACGGTCAGATGTTCTTGATGAGGTCAAGAAATTTTATATTTTTTAATAATATATTTTTGGCTCCTGCAAGAGCCCATATGATTGTGCTACAAGAAGAGAAATAAAAAGATTTTCAAAAAGATAACTCCATCATTTTTACATTCACATATTTAAAAATTACTACAGACTATTGTCGAAAACTAATAACAACGTTGAATTGCTCAGTTACACGAAAGTCTAAATGTGTATAAAACTGCAAAAATTATTTATTTCCTATGGTTGCAAGGCTATGAAATTTTTAACGAAAAAAATAATTATGAAAATACTTGGAAAGAAATAGGGTCGAAATATAAATGCAAAAAGCTCACAAGCTTTAATTAATATTTTCTTCTTTTTTTTCTATGAGAAAATCAATGACATCATTATTTAAGTAAAAAGACAAAATCAGAATTGATGGGTTAACAGAATGCAGAATTAACTAGCTTTTGGGTTTGATAACCACGTAGTTAAATCAATTACAGGGGCCCTTTGAACCACTGGAGCAGAAATTATTGTGACAAACCCTACAATTTTTCCGGAAGTCTGAACAAAGAAAAAAAATTAAAAGGGAAGTACGTAGCTTGATAAAACGTATATGTTGATTTTACGGTATACGTTTAGTGGCATATATATACATATATATACATATATATACATATATATACCTATAAATACACACATATATATATATATATATGTATACGTTTTAGCTGACGATTGTGAAAACATGAAACTGACAGTTCTAAACCAAGTTTTGTTGATTTGTTTGTCGTCCACCACATGATAGCTCTGAAATTCTTATATTATCGAGCACTGTCGATAGCTAATTATTACTTCAATACTGGTATATAGATACATATATAACAGTGTATACCAGTATATATATGTATATCCGCATATATATACATATATATATATATATATGCATACATACATCAATCATTCACCTACAGTACTTTTCTCATTCTGNATATACATATATATACATATATATATACCTATAATTACACACATATATATATATATATATATATATATATATATATATATATATGTATACGTTTTAGCTGACGATTGTGAAAACATGAAACTGACAGTTCTAAACCAAGTTTTGTTGATTTGTTTGTCGTCCACCACATGATAGCTCTGAAATTCTTATATTATCGAGCACTGTCGATAGCTAATTATTACTTCAATACTGGTATATAGATACATATATAACAGTGTATACCAGTATATATATGTATATCCGCATATATATACATATATATATATATATGCATACATACATCAATCATTCACCTACAGTACTTTTCTCATTCTGTCGCTGGCTATTTGTTTTCCCTTCCGTCGTAAATTACTTTAAAGAAAATATAGATGCTGTGGAAATTGTTTATCCTTACGTTTTATGGATTAAACTAAATTGGAGGATTAAAATGTCTTTTGCAACAAAAACGTACATAGCCATGAAAAACTCGGAGTCAGGTACAGAGCTAATGATCATGTTTTGATTCAGAAGAGTAAAATTTAAAGTTATTAAACTAACATTCATTTTATGATGGTGTGCGTGATAATTCCAAATCCTATTTTTAACAGTAACATAGTATAGGATATTTACTCATTTGGATGCATTTGAAAAAGCTATCGCTTTGTGCAGAAGTTTTGTAATCGCACAATAAAACTTTCTAACTTAAAACTTTTACAAACAAATGATGGTTTTCATTTACAGATGAAACGGGGAAAGTATTCTTATCACCATAACTACTTAAGTGAACTTCTGTTATCTTTACATACTGTGACTAATTATTAGTATTTCTTATAGTCAAAAGCCATCGTTAATTTAGAACCATTTGCTTTCACGCCAGACTGCTTAAAAGCCACCTGAACTTTTGTGTATCGCTTTTAATAAGGGGGAAGATTTACCTCTATCTAATTTAACTTTAAGATATCTGAGGTGATAAAAGTTGGTAATGTCCTGCTCATTACAAATGAATATGGATAACATTTGGGGTTTCTTCTACTTAAATTTAAAAGGTCTCAGTTGAATTGTTTTCGTGAATGGATCGAAGCCATAAATGGAATGCCTTTAGATTGACGTAAAAGAGCTTAGAAAACATGCTTAATCTTCTTTTTCGGACGGGTTCATATCTTTAGGAGTTTTTGCAGAGAATACGTCTCTCCTAGCCTGCCCCATCTGTTGGCGCCTTGATTTTGAGCGCCCCCCCCCCAAAAAAAAAAGTTTATTCTTCTTATTGCAAATGAAAACTGAAAAACTTTCTGCAGGCGCTCCTATTGTCTCATTTTATTGCAGCCAATATTTCATTAGGGTCTGTGTGAAGAGAACCCTTGTAAGTCCCAATATAAATGAACTTTAAGAAAAACGTTTTTAGTGCTTTACATTGGAGCAGAAGTGAGAACATGTTTATTCAAGAATAATAAACCTTTTTGAAAAAGCACTAAGAGCCATCTGCTTAGCCAAGGTTACATAGCTGTTCTTAGGGGGCATTTTTCACAGTTCGTGAACTTTGTAGTTTTATTCTTATAACACAAACACAAATAGGAGCTATATTCTAATCCATTCACAGGGATGCACTAAAATTACTAAAGCTGTGGACATCGTCTAAACAACACCAATGATATTTAACTTTCAGGAGTACTGAAAAACGCACCCTCTCTAACTAATGACAGAGGGTCAATTTGACCCCAGATGATTTTTCTGATTACTTGCAAGATATTAATGTAAACTAAAGTATTGTTGATTCTCTAAAATGGGATGTGTATGTGATGTGAAAAACCACTTGAGTTACATTTTGATCAGTTTTAGCGAGATATTAACAAACGACCTTTTTAATTGTTTAAAATTCTAAATTTCTGAGTCAGCGTAAGCTTTTGGTACCATTTTTTACATAGTTACACATTTTCAAGTATTAACCAATACTAATTTCTAAAATGACATAGACTATAGAGTTTATAATCTATGTCATTAACTTATTTTATAATTTATTTTTGTTTTATCTTACGAATTTTTCCATTAAGAATCGTGTCTCGGCTTCCATGCTAATTTCTGGTAAACTATATGTAATGAAAACTCATAATCATGCACATTGCAGTGCCTAAAAAATCATGACTAAAGAGCAAGTGCCCTATGACAACCAGACTACTTTGAAGGATTATTTTCCTGCTAAATTAATGCGCATTTATTCTCTGATCACGTCATTTATCTCAATCAGCCCCAAATAGTAAAATTGGAAAAAGTATGTCTTTACCTCAAACTTCAAACTCATTTTCAAAGTAACATGTAAAGAAATAGAATCTTAATTCATTTGACGGAAACAAGTATAACTATATATTTATAGTGGCAATGATCCACAATTTTATAGACATAGTAATGACCTCTCCAGCTACACATACCCCCCCCCAAAAAAAAGACATAGTAGGGTAAACTTTGTTAATAAGTCTCAAACGCGTTTATAATCAGCTCAAAGATTTTCCGATGTAGGCCATATACCCATGAATTCATATTAGCTTTAGAAGCACAATAAAGCACATTCATGCAACGTCTTACTTTGTTGAGTACTAATAGCCACTACTAAGTCTAATTGCTTAATTGCTTACAAGAGATTTCCTATTATGAAACAATTCATACACATGTGTAAAAATTGTGCAGATCTGCGATAGTAGAACATATTTGATGTTTACAATGGTCCACACACTAAAAAATTTGATGTCAAAAGTTTGCAACTTCTAACTACCGAGAAAGGGGTCAAATTGTGACAAGAGGCAAGTTACCTATGATGGATGAAAAAAAACTCATGTAGTACTCCTGAAGGTCCATTGTAAAATTTCAATTTACACGGGAGTTTCATGCTAATGATATCATTCGTAAAAAAAGTTCTACAAGAAAACACATCTCTGTAATGGATTTGACGCCCCCCTTCCCCACTTCGTCAGTACTGTAAGAGATATTGCAATTGCAGCATACTCTTTCTTACCAACGAGATGAGAGTGCTTTCACATATTATAAGTGCCAATTTGTGGCCCCACCCTTAAGTTAGATTTTTCTATCAATTTTTCGTGGCATTATTTTCACATTTATCTTTTCCTTTCGATCTATTGGTATCAATTGCTTATTTATTGGTAGCAATTTTCAAATCGTTATTATCAAGTTGTAAATTGCTTTTATCAATCTTTGAGCATTGGTATAATGCTGTAAATTTTAGTGTGACTTGCCAATACTCAAAAAAAAATTTTTTACTTTGAGCTTAAAATACTTGGTATTGATTATTTCAGACGTAGTAACACATTCGTCAAATTAGATAGCATTTCAAAGATTGTATTTCATTATTGACATTATTATTTTTTTATCATTAGTTTTATTTTTAAAGTTTGTCGCTGAAAAGCAGAGAAAGACGTCAGGATGGTATGCGAAATTAGAGTTGAAGAAAATAGAGGCGGAGGCAGACCAAAGCAAAGATGGAGGGATACAGTGAAAACAGACCTTCGCTAGCTTGATCTGGAGAGAGGGGACACTAGCGACAGGAGCAGGTGGCGGAGTCTGGTCGAGCGGAAGATACGGCAGAAACCCGCTACCCGGTCAGGATACAGCGGAGCAAGGTGAGCAAGGTGAGTAGCTTTATTTTTAAAGTTGATATTAATTCCTCGACTATTAACAGCATGTTTTAAATTATTGGTACTAAATTCTTTTACTGTTGTTGTGAATCTTTAATTATCGGTCATATTGAAAAAGATACATTACTTTCAACAATACCACTGACATCCGCGTTAATTTATTCATAATAATTTTCATAATTATTAGTAGTTATGCTTTCATAGTCAACTTGCAACTTACTTGAAGGAATTAAGGAAGCAATGCTTATATTTCTTACTTTATTTTCGACAACATTAACTTATTCTACACTATTGGCATTATGTAAATTGTGAGATTCAGACAGAACTTTTTGAAATAGGTTTCTAAATTGTCTCTTTTTGTAAAATTATATGAAATAATAAATAATGATAATAATAATAATATTGATTTTTATATAAATTAGTATTAAGTCTTAAATCAAAAGACATATTTATTTTTTGGACTGTCCCATTCGTGACGACAAAACTTGCTTCTTAGTATGTCCTCTGCTGGAATTTCACGCCTTAAAAAAAGAAGAGAACAATAACATTCAGAAGTCCAGAAATACAAAACAAATCTTCAAGATCAATTTTAAGATATAGTTGTTATGGTAGATAAAGTTACCGCTATAACAACCATCTTTGTTACTAACATAGCTATTACAGTATTACCTGCGGCTACCGCAGATCTAAGAATTGGTAGAGTTGTTATGGTTGTCCTTGGAGAAAAACTGGTGATGACAAAGTTCAAAAAAAATATCCTAGCATTATGTAACCTGAGAGGAACACGCAGTTATAATTATCTTCTTTTAATGGTAATGACGTAATTAAATATTTTAAAGCCAAAACTTTAAAATAACAGGAAAATTGTTTGTCTTTAAGCAGGTCATGCTGGCTTAGTAGAAAAGACGGTGGACTCGCAATGCCAGGGTCCGGGGGTATCTTGGACAGAATATTTTCCTTTTACCCCTTTCACCCTAAAAATCTATGTTCTACCCTGTACCCGACGGGCCTTCACTTAGCCAATCAGGTCAATGCATTCTTTGAACGTGCATCATTTCGCCGCATTTTGCCCTCACCTAAGTTCCCTGTCCAATATTGAATGGTATAGCTCTTACTAGCCTTTTACATTTCCTGCCTAGCTTTTAGTGGTATTTCATTTCAGTGATTTTAGTTCCAAGCTGTTCCCCTCTTTTTCACCACTTAACATATACCTGGGCCCTTTAAGGTACTTCACTTTAAAAGATAGACAAGAGGAGAACTGGGACCAGGGCCAGGATTTAGCATTTTGACATCATCAGAAGAGAAAGAGACATGGCAACACAAGAAATTAATTGTAAAATGAAAGACAGAAAGGCATGAAGTGATATATATCAATATATATGTAATTAAGTACATGAAGTACCGCAAAGATGATGCCAAACTATTTTAATTTCCTACATACAATTTGTTAATCATTGTACAGTCTATTTACTTTGATGCCCAAGCATGGACTTTGTATTTTATCTTTTCCCCGATCTTTTTCACGAAGAGCCATTTGGTTGTTCTAGGATAACCAAATCTATAGGCATATTCGGCCTTTATATCTTTACCTGGCTTGAATTTCCTCTTTGAGAAAATAGCATGTCAGTTTTACTACATGACGCCAGTATCTACATTCATCTTCTTAGAAACATAGGCTTCATGTGAGTTATTAGCTAACAAAATGTATGAGACTTAAACAACTCTTTGAAGGAAGGATAATTTTCATAAACGAGACTTATTGCATTCATTTAATATTAGAGAATTAAAATATAATTTTGGTGACTAAAGGGTACGTTTTGCTACCTTTTCGACAAACAAGGGAAATAAGACACACCGTTGGTTTTCAAACTTAAAGAAGTAGAATTTAATCATATATATTTTTTTGTTTTCACGTCATTTTTCCCGTGTAACTGCGGGTCAGACGGTGCCCTTCACAGGGACTTGGATTTGGCAGTGAGGAATTTCTTGGCAGGATGCCCAGAAGTTCATCATTTCATGGCTAAAAATAGTTTTCTTTGATCTTAGCAAACGTTGCTCCAATACCTTAATGAGGTGAGCGTATGATGACAAGAAAAATCTAATAGTAACGGACAAGAAAAATGATCTTTGGATAAGAATTCAAAAAAGTTAATTTTTTAAAAACAAATATACATTCACAACTTTCTTTTCAACTAATACATAGAAATGGTGCTTTTGAATAAAAATTTTTTCTGTGTAATTCAGAATGTGATAACAACTTTCACCGTGCCAGCTGAAGTATATTCATTGTCTCGTTTACCATACAATATCAGAAACAATTTAATTCTGAGTTTAATACCTTTAATAACAGAACTTTGAGGTTTAGAACTAAATAAAAACCAGAACATCAAATGTTTTTAATAATAACCCCGTATATTCTCACATAGTCATATCCGTAAATTCTCACATAGTCATATTCGTATTCACATGACTCCATACCAAGGCCTCAATCTGCAAAATATCTGAAGTCCAACTCCCTGCCTTCTAGATCACAATAGTAGAGGTCATGTTAGCAGAGGTCTTTCAATATCATTTTGCACAACTAGATAGAAAACAACTTATTGAGAGACACTAATGTCAAATGAGAAAGAAAATAACATAGATTTACAAAATGTCATTGTGTACCTCAAATATCTGCAGCGATGTTCCCAAAATCTAGACAAGGCATCTCTAATATCTGTTACATTCTTTGCGCTCCAAAGTCGCTCAGCAACTGGAAGTGCGCGAGCCCTAAAAAGCAATAAGAGAATATATCAAGGGAATTATTACTGACAGCAAAAAATAAGGGAGAAAATATTACTACCACTCTGTCGAAACACAACTAATAAACGAAATTACAAGAAAGTATGCAGAAATAAAAGGAAAAAGTGTTATCAGGAGACACACAGTACGATTATTTGAAGCTGCAGCTGCAGAAAAATCCATGGCATTGCTTTTTCACTGAAAACAAAACTAAAAGATTTGAAGGAAGACCTCAAGTAAATTCCACCCCGCAGTGAAATAAAGACTTCGTAAAATATATGACTAACTGTATTAACCAAAAAGAAAGGATGACCTGGCAATTTAGAACAAATAACACAAGATAGAAATAAATAGAAGGAACTGATAAAAAGGATATTAAGAGTCCCTGAAGCAGAAAAAATACTTAATATCTTATTAAGGATTTAATCCCAAATCATGTTTATTATCATGCTTATAGCGTACTTATAGTACCCTATATTAGTGGATAACAGACCCCTACAAATCTTTTCCGTGGCTTATTTTAACTGATTAAATATTTTATTTTTCCTATTAGGAACATGCTTTCACCGTCGTAATTTGTAAACATATCTCACATTCTCACATTAAGTAAGACTGTGCTAAACAATGTGTATCTTTGTAAAACTTGCATCCTCTAATTGATAGTATACTTCTAACTGACATACTGACATTTGTTATTAAAATAAACTAAAAGTCTACTGTAATGCTAATTTCTGACTCTAAAATTTAGTTCCTCTCTCTACAAACACAACAAATGAATAAATAGTATTCTAACATTAAGTTCCTCTCTCTACAAACACAACAAATGAATAAATAGTATTCTAAAATTTAGTTCCTCTCTCTACAAACACAACAAATGAATAAATAGTATTCTAAAATTTAGTTCCTCTCGCTACAAACACAACAAATGAATAAATAGTATTCTAAAATTTAGTTCCTCTCGCTACAAACACAACAAATGAATAAATAGTATTCTAAAATTTAGTTCCTCTCGCTACAAACACAACAAATGAATAAATAGTATTCTAAAATTTAGTTCCTCTCGCTACAAACACAACAAATGAATAAATAGTATTCTAA
>RDPX01000014.1:3227690-3241342 GCA_003991215.1 Morbakka virulenta | reverse complement strand
CAATATTTTTCTCAAATTTACTTTGAACAAATAGACAGACAAACAAACAAACAAACATACTCACTTCTATATATATATATACATATATATATATATATATATATATATATATATATATGTATATATATATATAGAAGTGAGTATGTTTGTTTGTTTGTTTGTCTGTCCATTTGTTCGAAGTAAATTTGAGAAAACTACTGAACCTAGCAAGCAGAAATTTCGAGTGTGAGTTTATATATATATCGATAATAGTTTATCAAAAACACTTAAAGAGATTGTGAATGGTGTTTTTGTCTACCATTTTTGTTCACATTAAAAAATATGCTACTGAAAATTTGCTTGTTTTATTTTTTCTCTTACTCAGCTGAAAATAAAACCCAGTTCTTTGCATCTGGTTGAAAAACGACATGCGATAAAATAAAACTAAAACTAAAAAATGTTTTGATTTAACTTACGGGTGGCCAATCTAATCCATAGTCAATATAATTCAGATACCAGCAAGAAGACAAAATAGCTTTGTGTCCTGCTCTGGTAACACGCATCATTTCGTCTTCCCAGTTTTCATCTTTCCAAACGTTGACTACAGTGCTTTTATCTAACTGGAGGATATAAAAGAGTTTCCCTTTATCTTAAATATAATATAACAGACAAAAAGAAAGATTTCTAGATATTTATTATTCACAGAATCAACTTTGTTTGGAACTGAGACTGCTCACATTTTCAGAGATACAGACAAATGTATTACTCTACTAAAACGTGGGATGCGAATTCTTAAGAAAACTAGCTTTCACTGGACTAGCAGACAAGAGTTAATTAAAATCAAGTTTGTTATTACTCTTGCAGCCTTTAAATTATATTAATTCTATTAACTCAAGTGTAGGTGATTGATCTATGTAGGTATTCACAAATATCTCATCATCATCGTCATCTTGCGGCCTCAGCCAAAATAAAATTAATTCAATACACCTTTCCAGTATACCCTATCGGTCATAGCTGTTAGAAGGTCTCCCTTGGCGATGGCGGTGACCCTGCATATGATGTCTGGAAAGATGAGCTTCCGAGACCCCTTGAGTAATAATGGGTGCCTCCATAAGAGGAACGACGACACAAGCTCGTCTGCGACAAATGATATGACAAAATATGACCTCCATAGTCTGACAGTTCAAGGGACTTACCTAAAGGGCACAGGATGCAAGACAATCAAAGATGATTACAGTAACAACTATGAAGTGTACTTTACAGGAGCAGAAAACAATTCATACCATGGTGTCAGTATTGTAGTGACTAATCATATGGCAACTATTTGCAACAGAATAAATGATAAAATATGTACTATGAAAACCAAAGTGAAAGAGAAAGACTTTGTTGTGATCTGCGAATAAAAACCCACAATTACAGTTGGCAACAAATACCCCCAGAAAAAAGAATATTTCTATGAAGTTCGAGATGGCATTATTAGTAATGAGAAAAGCAACAGTTTTGTTGTTTGTGGTGGTGATTTCAATGCAAAAACTGTCACAGGTCATGAACTATACCCAAAAGTAGTAGGCAAATTTGGTAAAGGAATGATCAACGAAAACGGTGAAGCCCTCATAGAAACCTGTGCAAACAACCAATTCATTCTCACCAACACCATGTATCAACACAAAATGGCACATAGAACCACATGGGAAAGCCCAGGAATAAAAGAAGGCAAAAGAAATCCATACAGAAATAAGATTGGCTACGTCATTGTTAAGACCAGCCTTAGAATGCTGGTTTTAGACTCTAGATCATACAGCGGAATTAGTACAAACACAAACCATAGTCTGATTAAAGCAAAGTTTAAATTAGAATGGCACAAGCTAAAGAAGGCAAACACCACCAAGATCATCAACATAGACCACCTTAAAAATGAAGAGAAGAAAGTACAATATCAAACATCAGTAAGGAACTAATTAAAACGTAAAAAAGAGCAAAACAACGAAAAACAGGAAATCTGGAATAACATCAAGCAATCCTGTTTAGAAGCAGCAGAGGAAGTACTAGGCTTTAAAAAGCCGAACCAAAGAAACAACATAGACAATGTAGAGGAGCTATCAGAAAAGCAGAAAACCATCAGTATGAATATAAATGCCACAATCGACAACAGAAAAAGAAAATAATTAATGAAAGAAAGAAACAAAGTGATGAAAAAAATAAAAATCAGAAATAAAGAAGAACCAGGAAAATGAAGCCAAAGAATACATACAATAAATAGAAAATAGTAAAGATGACTCTAGAAGGATGTATAAAGCGATGAAAAAACTCAAAGTATTAGGGCCAAAGAAAAACATCATGGTAGATGGCCCAGATGGCAAAGTAACAAATAGTAAAGAGCAAGTGGAGATCATCAGTAAACACTTCCAATTAGTTTTCTACAGGGAGGAAGAAGAGGAGTACAATATCCTACCAGCAGTTTATTTTTATTTTATGGGTCCCTTTTTATTTTCTAATTCAGTCTTTGAATATTTTCAAACCCAGCTAGTTGCCACTCACAGAGTAAGAAAGAAAAATTAGATGCCTTACATTCAGCGACTTGACTAAGGATAATACTGATAATACAGACAAGCTACTGGTTTCTTCCAATGCGGATAAAACGCAACTGATGTCGTTCAATAGAAAGCTGAACCTTCTCTTCCTTTAATATTTGTGGAATATCATTCTGGTATTAACTCTTATGAGGTTGCTTTTTCTCTTGAGAAATGTCTATCATTGAGGATGCTTGGTTTGTCATTTTATCCAGATCTGTTTTGGGATTCTTACATTCAATCTATTGGCAAGTCTGCTTCCAAAAAATTTGGTTCTTTTTATAGTGCCAGAGATTACCTTACGTATGAGGCCGTCTCGTATCGCTGAAAATCTACCATCTACCCTTGCGTAGAGTACTGTTTCCATGTTTGGACAAGTGCTTTATCATCTCACCTTGATGTTCGTGATTGAGTTCTGACACGTGTTTTTTGCTCCTTAGGTCCAAATCTTGCTCCTGCTACTCTTCAACCTTTGTTTCATCGGCGGAATATGGCTTGTCTCAGACCTTTCTATAGGTATTATCATGGGAAGAGCTTTGATGAGGTTTGCTCATTGTCTCGTTGCTACCATATCAGTTTGTTGCATTTTGTGTGACTCGTTTCTCTCATCCTCATCCCCCTCATTCAGTTGTTGTCCCTCGTTTCAATAAATCTTTCTATGATTGTAGTTTTTTCCCTTCGGACTGCAAGGTTGTGGAAAGTTTTAGGTCCTGAATGGTTTTGTACATTATTTGTAAAGTTTACTCATCTCCAAAAGTCCAAAGTTTACTCATCTCTTGACCTAATCTTCTTATTTTTTCTTTTTCATTTCCTTTTTTGTGTGCCCTTTCTTTACAATTCCATACACTTAGTGGCATTATGCATTTTATGGTTCTTAACCTATTGAAAAAAGTATTGCATCTCAATCTGATAATTAACTAATGAGCAGCTGCCGTGAGAAAAAGACAGGGAAAGGGAGATGAAAGAAAAAGGGAGAATTAACAAATTTGCGACTTTCTTAACCAAAAATGCACCATTTCTTGAAGGTGAAAAAAAAATTACCAATTGAAAACGTAAGAGAAGAATGAAGAAAATTTATAACTAATGTGGTCATGCAAGGTCTTACAAAAACCACATTAATGCCTGGTTTTATGATATTTTTAATCGCCTGTGGTTAAGGTATATAACATGTCATTATTTATGTAACAGAACTAAAAAAAGAAAGGGTGTAGTACCTCCACTCCATTGTCAAATACTTCCTGCCAAACGATGTAATTCTTTCCTAGTTTGTCAACAATAGTTATAAGTCTGCAACAAAAATGTAGTAATAGAATTGTAAGTGAAGTGTTGGAATGACGTTCATCTGTTCTTTTACTGATGGCAGAAGTCTATAAAAACTCAAATTTCCAGCAAATTATACCTAAATGAAAGACTGCGTAGATTGGTGCTGAATATAAAGCACTGTTAAATGTTTCACTCGACCATGAAGCTTTGACAGTATATTTGACTGTACTTGATAGTGATCGTTCAAGGGTGCTTATTCTTCCATTGTTGAATGCAGTGAATTTGTCAAAAATTAAATAAATTGTATATGGGTGACCATCATTTGGAAGATAACGTATGAGAACACAATTAAAAATTTAGGTACTACTATTATTACTACTATTATTATTACTACTATTATTATTCTATTAGAAGCTTAAAAAGCATAAACAGATGTTATTTCCTGTCTAATAAGGAAGCTGGTTATTACCAATAGCCATTGGTTTCTTACCATTTCCCTCACATTTTAGCATTCTAATACATTTCTTATTATTCCAGCTGTCCCTATAATAGCAGCTTTTTCAAGAGGATATGGCTCTAGTTTGATTCCAATATCCTTTATACAGTTTGAGAACATTTTTAAAAGACTAACTAGTCGTCCAACAAAAATTGTTACAACCAGAGCTTTCCTCAGATTCCAGAGTCCTTAATTTATACTTTGAGGTCTTTACATTTTAAACCTTAAATTTTTCTGCTTCAAATATCCTTTTATCCCCTGGTACCGCTATGTCAATAATCATTGCAAGCCTTTCCTTATTCTTAATAATGGCTATGTCCGGCTTCCTTTCCCTAACCTTATTATCGCACTAAATCCTCACATACCACAGGATCTTATGATCAGCATTTTCAGCTACAACCTCAGTTTTTCGATCATACCAATTCTCAGGTTTTTCTAATTAAAATTTCTCAAATAGCCTCCACTTGACCATCTATGTAACTGTGTCGTATAATCTTTGATATTCTTTTGCACTGGTGTGGTACACGTCCAAATGATATAGCTTATTGTTTCCCCTTCCTGATCACATAATATACAGCTCGGTGAATCTGTAGTTTTTATCAATGTTATGCTTTACATAATTAGTTATAATGGCTTGCTCCTGCGCCGAACATATCAATGCCTCAGTCGGGATTTTAAAGTCACAGTTACTGAACCATTTCCAAGATGCCTCTTTATTAATGATGCCTAGCAAACCTCTGATAAACTGACAATACATTTGTCCATTTCTCCACGTTTCCTTTTTTTCCATTCAAAAATCTCTTAAACTCTGACATTTTGACACAGTTCTCAACGTCTGATATACCTATGTGCTTAACAACTTGCAATAGAGTATCAGATGAATTTTTTAGGTACTATCCCAAAAACATTTTCTCTTACTCCTGATGGCATCTTTACAACTCATTAATCCTCTCCCACAGTCTTTTCGATTGATATAAAGTTTATCTACATTACATTTTTGGTAAAGTCCTTTATGCATGGTAAACAATTTCCGAGTTTTTGTATCCAGATCCTTAACTTCATCTCCGTTCCAGTTGATAATTCCAGCCCACTACCTCAACACTACCACTGCCCATGTATTGATAGCTTTGATCTTGTTTCGGCCATTCAGTTTTGGTTTGGAAATCAATCGCGTACGCCGTTTATACTACCTTGTAAAATATTCATTCATCTCTCTCTCCTTGTACTTATCATATTCTAGAATTCCAAGATTTTTATAGCCCTTCTCTTCGATTGTTTTTATCACACTCTTATCAAGTAGTTTGACATCAGCTGCTTTTATCCCTTTATATCTGCTTGTTTTAGCAGGAGTAACCCACCTTTCTTAATTCTAAATCCCATCCCTATTTATTATCTAAATATATGCACAATTTTTACCAAAGAATCAGTTTGGTTTTCAGTTTTGGCAAACAGTTTTAAATTACCCATGAAGAGCAAATAGTTCAGTTTTGTAAATTTTGTTTCCTACTTCATAATGTATTTTCACTTTCCTTAAAATCTGGGTCATTGGTACTTGATATAAAACAAGTAGAAGTAGTGAGAGACTGTTACCTTGGAAAATACCTTCTTTAAACTCTTTTAATATGGCTTTATCTATCTTATATTGGTCCTTTGTCTCTTTGCACTTACGTTCACACCCTTTCTGCTTATCACAAAGTATATTTTCTCCTCCAGGATGTTGTAAAGAGGATATGATATAATCCCTACCAGCAGTTTCCACGTAATGGTTGTCAAATCAGTTCTTGCCTTGCTACTGGTAACATGTAATCCAGTACAAGCTGTTGCATGGTCCAGTGGTCGGCGACTAAACCGGCTCCCCCACCAGGTTCCAAATCTGGTGAGGATGGTGGCTAGCAGCCCAGCAGGAATATAAAGTATAAATAAAACTCTAAAATTAATTGCCAGCTAGCTGGAGATGGTTTCTCAATAAAAGCACCCTCCAGAAAGAACTTTGGGGCTCTAGTACAGATTTATTTTGCCAATCGTAAATGCAGCCGCTTGTTGGGCAAGCCAGCCTACCTGAGTGACGGTCACAAGCCCGGAAAAATGCAGAGTGTTGCCGGACAGGAAGGGCATCCGCGACGTAAAACCCTGGCTCCAAACTAAAAAACTATGGAAGAAGTCTCAGACGATATGGCCCTCAGTCCCGTGCATCCCCTAAATGGGCAGAGGGTGCTAAGAATCCCACGGTTGGAAAAAACAAATGATAGAAAGAGGAAGTTCAAGAACTCTGTCATAAAGATTGGTAGTCTAAATCTTGGATATCTGACTGGAAAAGGAAGGGAACTTACAGACATGATGGAAAGAAACAAGCTGGATATTTTATGTGTTCAAGAAACGAGAGGGAAGGGGAACAAAGCAAGAGAGCTTGCGGGAGGATTTAAACTATTCTATAGCGGAGCAGATGAGAGAGAAAGAAATGGAGAAGGGACTGTGTTAAGCACTTACCACCAAGACAATATCGTTAGTGTGACGATATTGTCTAGGCAGAATGATAGAATGATTGTTGTGAAAGTGATAATAGGAGAAATGATTTTCAATATAATCAGTGTTTATGCGCCACAAGTTGGCTGTGATGAAAAAGAAAGGTTTTTATTTTGGTAAGACCTAAATGGTTTGGTTTCTGATATACCTGATCATAAAAGAGTAGAAGTGGCAGGTGATTTTTTACGTGCATATAGGATCAAATAACAGGGCAGTTGAGAGAATTCATGGTGGATATGGCTCAGGAACGAATAATAACGAAGGAGAAAAATTGATTGACATTGCATTTGCATATGATATGATAATACTGAATTCGTTTCATTGTAACAGAGATTACATAACATTTGCTAGCGGAGGCCATTAAACCCAGCTTGATTATATTTTGAGCAGAAGAGGTCAAATGAGCAAAGTTAAGAACTGAAAAGTCATCAAAGGAGAAGGAGTAGCAAAACAGCACCATCCAGTTGTTGGAGAGATAAACACCAAGAAAGCAAGAAAAGGTAAGAAAAGATCTTTACTGAAGATTAGGTGGTAGAAAATGAACGATGCAGAACTGAGAGATAACTTCTATCAAAAAGTATCAAGTGATATCGACTCCAAAGATGAGGTAGAAGAATGGTGGCAGTACAACTCACAAGTGATCTTTAGAATAGGAGAAGTATTTGTAAAGTCATTGGACAAAGGCCCTCCTTATGACAAAGAGACATGGTGGTGAAATAAAGAAGTGCCCGAAGTTATTAGGGAGAAGAAACAGGCTAAAAATGAGTATTTCAAAGAAAAAAATCAGATCAATAAAGAAAGACTCAAAGAGGCAAGCAAAGCTGTAAAGAAACCTATGGCCACTGCTAGAGAAGAAGCGAGAGAAGAAATGTATGAAGAGCTAGAGGCAGTAGAAAAGGATCTATGGAATTGCAAAATCAAGAGACAGAAAAACAAAAGACCAGACACAAAAGACATATGAAAGATGAAAATGGGAATGTATTATAAAATGATGAAAATATCAAGAGACGTCAGAAGGCCTTCTAAATGAAGAAATCCCGAGACTACAGGGTAGCGAAGGAAGCCAAATGAAAGGAAAACAGAGAATGTAAGTTGTATGGAAGTAGTGGGAGGATTGAAAGAAATGAAGGTGAACAAAGCAGTAGGCCCAGATAACATCCCAATCGAAGCTTGGAATTGTCTTGGTGATGCTGGTTTAGACATACTCTGGGATATGATGAGAAAGATCTCTCAGGAGAAAATGGCATCTAAATGGAAAAAGAGCTCTATGATACCCATGTACAAAGATAAGGGCGATATACAGCAATGTTCCAACCACAGGGGCATCAAGCTTTTATCACATACTATGAAGCTCTGAGAACGGACAAAAGCAGGAAGGATTGACAATGAGACCGACGTTTCTGGAAACAAATTTGATTTCATTAAAGTAAGGGAGACATCTGACGCGATTTTCGCACTGAAACAAGTGATACAGAGGTACCGTGAAAAACAAAAAGAGAGAAAAAGGAGTAAGTAAAAAGTATGTGAGTCTGGTTCAAGATATGTAAGATGGAGTTACCTCATGTGTTAACAGCTGTGTTGATATCTCAAATGAGTTTACGGTCCGAGTCGGACTGAAGCAAGGCTCTGCTCTCAGTCCTTATTTCTTCGATCTCATAATGAATTTCATTAGTGAAGGCTTTTGGAGCGACGCCTCCTGGACCATGCTATTTCCCGATGATATCGTATTAGTATAACGTCGAAGGCGACTATCAAGATGGAACAGAACTCGAGAACAGAAAGGTTTTAAGATAAGTAAAACAAAAACCAATATCTTCAGTTTAATGACTTCGAAGACCCAGAGGACATGAGGATGGATGAGGAAATTATCAAGAAGATTCCAGCTTTCAAGTATCTGGTGACGCATGTGAGTGAAGATGGCAAGCTCGACGTGGAGATAAACCATCAGATCCAAAGCGGATGGAACTCTTGGAGAAGGCTGTCAGGTGTGCTGTGCCACAAGAAAATGAAGGCTAGGCTGAAAGGAAAGTTGTACAAAACAACTGTGAGCTCAGCAATGCTATACATTCCATACAGAGAAAAATTCTACGTCCAACAAAAATTAGGATAGGCTTGAGATCCAAATAAAATAAATGTTTTGGTTACTTTTACTCACTTTTGCAAAAAGTAGTTCTCAAGTTTTTCGTATTGGCCAGACATTTTTGCCTTGTCCATCCAATCGTTGATTTTTTTGTTGGATTCCCTGTCGAAAGAAAATCCCAAAGAAATAAAGCATATTTATTTCAATAACCAATATTTTACAAATTTCCTATAAACGTTGTATTTTTTAGAAATTTTAAAAATATCTTTAGGTGTTTTTTTGAAGCGCTTTGCCTATTTAAATGCAAATTAAGATATGTTGTGAGCAAAACATTTTACGCTTGGAAATTGACCTATTTCAATACATGTCCCTTTAAGATGTGTCGTGAGAAAGTAGTTTCACCCTCAGAAATTAATTATCAAATTCCGATGGCTTTCATACAAATAATAGTAAGGTCGGTTTCATTATCATTACTACCATCAGTTTTAATATAAAGTCAACCTATCGCCGATACCTAATGGACTATTAGCCTCTTTAAGGTGCTAACCAAATAAATTACCTTGTTCGTGTAATAATTTATTACAGGAGCAGTGATTCGTTGATTAATACAATTGCATAATAAATGGAAATTGAAATGGGAAAAAGAACTTTGAAAATTTAATTTATTACTTTGAGAAATTGAATAATCTAGCTAATTATTTAAATTGGGTCATTTCTTAAATATGACTAAATGACTCTTTGAAGGAGTTTCTTTTCAAGATTCAAAAATCTCCTCAATGATTGATGAAATGAGGCGTTGTGTACTATTTTGACTGTAATATACAATTACGTCGATGTGGCATTTTATCCAGCTTGTTTAATTCACTAATGTTTCTATCAGTTTCAAACATATATATATATATGTATTATATATGTAGAACTGTCGACAGTTGTAACCCAAGATTTGTTGGGGTTTTTTTGTCGTTCACCATATGATAGTTCTGATATTCTTATATAATTAAACACTGTTGATAGCTAATAATTACTTCGATACTGGTATACGTTATATATATATATATATGTATATATTTGTATATATATATTTATATATATCTGTATATAAATATATATGTATATATATAAATATGTATATATATATGCATATAATTATGATCCAGAACACAGAGAAAAAACTCAGACCATGTAGTTATGAAGGCCATAAGTACGTATACTAATTCAGTTTAGTGCACACTTCATTGTCTTCGTCTTCAACGATATATATTCACTGATGCTTTCCTGATTGAATCCACTCGGCTTTTCGTATACAGAAAATCCTGCCAGTGTTCAAATTAAGCCTCCTGCATTTCTTTTAATAACGGTCCTATTTCGAACGAGGAGCACTGTTTTCATTCATTTTAACAAAAGTGTATCATATCCGATCACTTCAAAATACATCAAGCAAAAAGATTACCTTTGAAATAATCAAGAATCTGCCAGTGGATTAGTTTTTTCTGCATGCTTTACGATCTTTGAGAGTAGAAATTTGCTTGTTTACATTGTAAAAAATGTTATAGAAAATTAATAATATCAAAAATCCACCCTTCTAAATGGCGTATTTTATTAGCCTTATCAAAGCATACGGTACATGCAAGCTTGGTTACAGATACAAGTGTCCTTTGCTTCCTACTTACGGCCGTAGATATTTGTATAATTTGGTTTGTTGGGACCCATTGTGCATTACTCAACAAACATAAAATCAAATGCTAGCCTATATATCTAGTTTCTCACACTACCGATAAAGTTGACTAATGTGGACTTTGTTGGGATTTTTTAAAGATATGAATACGGCCTACTATGTGCAGCCTTGTGTTTAATGGTCCCGTGGCCTTTCCCCTTTGCCTAATAACGGTTTTTTAGGACATGTAATACATGAAATGAGTAAGAACCGAAGTGACAGCTGCTTCCTCTATCAGATTTTTTTTCCTATATGTACAGACAATGGTATGAAATTAAACCTCTTTTTTCTTACTTTGGGGATTTTGTTGTTTCTTTATCTTCTTAATTCACTGTTGTTTTCTTAAGGCCACTCAAACAAAAGTAGTCTAGGTGTATTATCAATCTGTAACATTGAAAATCACTTACCAGCAATCAAATTCTACCTCGTCACCACCCAAGTGCAAATATTCATCAGGGAAAACTTCTGCAATTTCTTTAAAGAACTTTTCCAAAAAGTCATATGTCATATTTCGTATGGGATTGATAGGACCAAGTTTTCTAGAGGTACAATAGAGGTAATAAACATTACTATGAAGTTTTTTAAATATTTCAATCTTTCTTCAGCGTGTACTCTTAATAATAAGGAAGGAAACAGTTGAATAATTAGGGAGCTAAAGTAAATAATAATTATTGTCAAATGTAGCGTTGCTATGAACCACCATGATCTTGTTGCCCGCCACTTTTCATAAAACCTTTCCTCTGACCATCAGCTACCCTTTTTGGTGATTAGAAGAACCCAGGTTTTTAGAGGAGCCGTGGCGTAATTGTTAGTGCAACTGCACCACTGCCAAGAATCCCGCGTTCGATTCCCCGAGCGGGTGGCTTTAGAACTTCACAAAAGAAAAAAACATTGTTTGGCATCAGGAAGGGCATCCGGCCAAGAAATTCCTCACTTCCAAAGCCAAGTCCCTATGAATGGCACCGTCTGAGCCCCAGTTACTGGAAGAAAATGACGAAAAAACGAAGAACCCTGATTATTGTTATCTGTAATATATATTGTTTCAAAAAACAGCTTTTTGATTCCGTGAAGAGAGAACATTGAAGCTATAACTTGTTGTATCGTTGCCATTGATTAATCATCAGGAATTTCTCCTTGTAGTTTTATTCTATGTAATTTTCCTACCCTTTTGAGTCAGAATAACAGTTTACTTCTTTTATTTTACTTTTAAGATGTTAAGAAAGAATGAAAAAGAAACAATATAGCGCATATTCTAGCATTCTTAATTTCAACTATAAAAACTATTTGAAATCTTGGAATGTTTTTAATGACATTTAATTAATGTTTGACAAAGCATACGGTTGAAACCCAGCAATTCAAAAGATCAGGAAATTGTAGGAAATAACAGAAACAGACTTTATTAATTACTATTGCTGTAAAGGAAGATGTACAACTTGCTTAAACATCATTTGGTGGAAATGGTATTTTGACATCTGAAGGGACAACGGACAAAGTAGAGTGACAAATTTAGATGACCTAAGTTCTCTGGAGTTCTCGTCAAACTGCCAAAGGAGGCAGACATTGGGGATTATAACAAATGGAGACGCATTACTCTACTGTGACTTACCAGCAAGGTCCTCAGGCGCATCATCCTTCAGCACACCATGGCAGCAAAGGACACTATTCTACTCCAAGAACTGGTAAGATTTAGGACAAAAGTAAGATGCATTGACTACATGTTTTTGCTGTATCAACTCCTAGAACTCATCTGTAAATGGAACGGTCCACTGTACGTAATGTTTATCGACTTTTAGAATGCCTTCGACAGCCTGCACTGTGATTCTCTCTTAAGGATCCTATGACACTCTATGATCCTTCACAAGCTAGTCAACATTATTCACTGACTTTAAGACAATGTCGACTGTGGTGTCACCCACAACAACGATTTAACAGAGCCTTTCAAAGTTTGCACAGGAGTAAAACAGGGATGTACCCTTTTTTGTTGAAGAAGGTACTGATAGATAAGGTTAAAGGAGGTACTTTGTGTAAAATAACCTGGATGCGTTTTTCTTAGCAACAAATGCTCCTAGTCGAAGCACATTCAATCATGTTAGGTGTAGAATGGTGAAGCTCAACAAAGAATTGAGTGGCGTCATCCTTGAACATGACGAATTTGGGATTCATCTTGATGCGAAGGATGTTACGATTGACAAAGAGCTTGAGCCGAAGAACTTTGAATTTGCTGGAAGTGAAGTTTTTAGAAGACGGCGCACCTGTAATTACGGGGGGGGGGGGACAAAGTCAGAAGAGTAGAAACAGGGTCATTTTCGACAACCACAATATTTCTCAAAAACTCTAAAAGCTTCCGATGAAAATTGTTGCTCGAATTTTAATCATCGTACTTGAAAGTTGATCTTAAAAGATTTTTACCATTATCGGTACCAGTTGTTCATACGCTTAACGGAATTGAGTTGGAAAAAAGATAACAAAGTTGCTGCCTGCCTCCCGCTGTATCAGAATATTTCATTGCGAAACACCTTGATGACCAATCAAGCTACAACGAAATAAACATACGAATGTTCATCTGTGGAACAAGGTGTATTCCAATTTTGCCGTGTACTCTGAACCATCAAAGAAAAAAACCCTTCACAAGGCAAGTTGCATATTCGCTGAAAGTCATACTGAAAGCTAAACGGAGCGTGTGCGACCATTGTGAATTGCAGCTCGTCGACAGCGGAAGCTACTCTATGTGATGGCATTTCAAGGGATGGAATGGGTCTCGATGGACGACATTGGTTAAATTATGATCTTTTAAATATGGCTGATTCTCAAAATGAAATCGGGATTCTAATCTCTGATACTGATAAAGTTGCTCCAATCTGGTCGGTGGAAACTGAGGGTTGAGTATAATGACATTGTTTTAAAGAGTTTTTGAATGTTAACCTTAGACTTTTGTTCTCATAAAACTGTGTCATTGGTTATCCAATGCATACCACCTGTTCCATCTTTACAAGTGTGTTACTCTCTCATGTCTTGGGAGAAGTCTTC
>RDPX01000014.1:3210190-3222690 GCA_003991215.1 Morbakka virulenta | reverse complement strand
ACCCTTTTAAGAAAATTTACTTTTATTTCTTTCACAGTTTGCATAGAGAGTAGAGCATTCCTCTACGTCACATTTTTCCAGTGGGCAATTGCTGTAAGATACATACTTAAAGAAACCTGAGATTGTTTTGGCAACAATTGAAGGACAACAACTGGTGTATTTCTTTTTGTAATTTTATATGTATCCCTGTGACAAAATAAACTTTTGAACTGTTCGTTGTACGTAAGACGCTTTGCAATTTGTTTTTCCATAAGGCAGGCTTGTTCTTATTGGCATTGACAAAGTGATTATAATCTGGTCAAATGAATTATTCCAAGTGTTAAAAAAAAACTATACTGGCTTTGAACGTGAGAACATTTGCATTTTGTTTGGTGTATATAATAACCCAGAAGATCTGATACAGGCAAAAATTTTGCTTTTTGCCCTTAATCGTCGTAGTATAAATAAAAATGCACTTATTCTTAAATATTTCTGAAAGCTAAAGGCTATTTTTAAAAGTTTAAAGTACATCCTAAGAAAATATTTGTAATTGAGGAAGAAACAAATGAAATATCTCACTTTGTTCCAGCCTAAAACTGTCGAAGGTACCATTCAATAAATGTTTGAATACATATTTCATTTTTTTTATTCCTTGGATTTTCATCTGATAGTTGGTTTCAGGTAATAAAACCCAAATATTATGATACATTTTAATATTTCAAGGAAACAATTAACTGTAAGTATATTTCTTCCTGTCATAATAAAAATTAATTCAAATAAAATAAATAATAATAGCTTATGTCTATCATATTATGATAGACTTCAGCACTTTTATAAGCTTTAAAAATTGATTAAAATTATTTATGATGGCCAAGCAATTTTGTAACATTGGTGCCTTTGACCTTTTTTATGTATCAAAATATAGAAAAATCATCAATTTTAGATAAAGATGTAAAATATTAATGTGTTATTTTTTATCATTTTTTAAGAAGACCTACATTTTAGATAAAATAGAACCAAGTATGTTCTCTTTGATCTCTTTCAACGTTGTTATTGAGGTATTGAGTTATATGGCCCATTATAGCCTAGAAGATTTTATTTTTACCTGCAACAATAAAGCTGCTGCCAACGACTATTTCTATCTCTTCATCGATTAAAGTTTCGTTTGCAACAGTTTTGGTCTTCGAGACTTCTACCAGGTCTTTCTACAGTTCTTCTTCATCCATATCTGGTTGAACTTGCTCTCGTTGTTATAACAAGATAAGATTTGTGATCTCTTTTTCTTTCCTGAAGCAAGCCTAATCATCCCTTAATTATGCCAGCTAGAATCAAGCTAAATTGAGTTGAGGAAATATATGTGCCATTATAGGATAGAACATTTGATTTTTATCTGCAACAATAAAGCTGCTGCCAACGACTATTTCTATCTCTTCATCAATTAAAGTTTCGTTTGCAACAGTTTTGGTCTTCGAGACTTCTACCAGGTCTTTCTCCAGTTCTTCTTCATCCATATCTGGTTGAACTTGCTCTCGTTGTTATAACAAGATAAGATTTGTGATCTCTTTTTCTTTCCTGAAGCAAGCCTAATCATCCCTTAATTATGCCAGCTAGAATCAAGCTAAATTGAGTTGAGGAAATATAAGTGCCATTATAGGATGGGAACATTTGATTTTTATCTGCGACAATAAAGCTGCTGCCAACGACTATTTCTATCTCTTCATCAATTAAAGTTTCGTTTGCAACAGTTTTGGTCTTCGAGACTTCTACCAGGTCTTTCTCCAGTTCTTCTTCATCCATATCTGGTTGAACTTGCTCTCGTTGTTATAACAAGATAAGATTTGTGATCTCTTTTTCTTTCCTGAAGCAAGCCTAATCATCCCTTAATTATGCCAGCTAGAATCAAGCTAAATTGAGTTGAGGAAATATAAGTGCCATTATAGGATGGGAACATTTGATTTTTATCTGCGACAATAAAGCTGCTGCCAACGACTATTTCTATCTCTTCATCAATTAAAGTTTCGTTTGCAACAGTTTTGGTCTTCGAGACTTCTACCAGGTCTTTCTCCAGTTCTTCTTCATCCATATCTGGTTGAACTTGCTCTCGTTGTTATAACAAGATAAGATTTGTGATCTCTTTTTCTTTCCTGAAGCAAGCCTAATCATCCCTTAATTATGCCAGCTAGAATCAAGCTAAATTGAGTTGAGGAAATATAAGTGCCATTATAGGATGGGAACATTTGATTTTTATCTGCGACAATAAAGCTGCTGCCAACGACTATTTCTATCTCTTCATCAATTAAAGTTTCGTTTGCAACAGTTTTGGTCTTCGAGACTTCTACCAGGTCTTTCTCCAGTTCTTCTTCATCCATATCTGGTTGAACTTGCTCTCGTTGTTATAACAAGATAAGATTTGTGATCTCTTTTTCTTTGCTGAAGCAAGCTGCATTATCCCTTAATTATGCCAGCTAGAATCTTGATATTCTCGATATTCAACATCCCAACATTCTTTTACACGCTTTATTAAACCTATACCTTGTAAGTGTTCTTAAATCTCATCAAAAGTTTAACCTTCATCTCATTTGTCCATTGTTGGGTTATTTTTTTCTTGTCCATCATTTTACTGTGTACTAAAACAACAAATGGCACAACACCAACCCAAAATCATTTGTACCCAAAAATGATCTAAAAAACCCACAGCAATAGTTATTCATTTTAGTGCCTTTTGGGGGAAAAAAGGAATATATAATCAATTTGTTACTGGTGACTAACATTTTATGCTGGCTAATTATTTTACCTTGATGATTTTGACCACAAGTCACGTTTTTTACATTTTATTCCCCCAAGACCATATTGGAATATACCAAAATGAATTTTGAACGGAATAAATGGATTTTACTTACTATCATTATTTTACTTACTTACTATACCCGGGAAAAAGTGTCCACTTTTTAGTGGCGGCTAATACTTTTCCTCGACCAATAATTTTACCATGCCAAACTTAAGCTTGATGGTTCTCCGAGAAGGTGAGCCGTTTCTAAACAAATTTGTTGAAATTTTATCAGTAAGTGATATATTTCATAATTTTTTTATTTCGTTTAAATTTAATTTTTCAAGTACCAATTTTGTTTTTGTCAAGTTCATATATAGTAAAGAACTAAGTCGAAACGGTTATTAGTGATATATCTAGTCCCATATAATATATCCTTTTAAAATAATAATATTTAGCTCCAAATAAGTACTAAAATTTGTTGATAATAACTGTTGTTATTACTACCCATGAGAGAGAAATGTAAACAGGTGAAGGGATCTGATTCAATTACAAAAGACTTGTTTTAGGAGGAAGTTGGGTTTTTAATGGCAGAAAGGCATTGCTTAACTGAAAAGAAATATCCTTTTTACAATCAACTATAAAAATCCGGTTAAATACCTAAATAGATTGTTCTGTAGGTCCACTCTTTGTGGCGATAATAAAAGTGTTAAGTGCAGTATTATTTGCCTCAGCCTTTTGGCTAAGATCGAGTGTAAAGCTCTGGTCTCTCCTTGGTCGGAACTTCGGCTATTGAGCCCAACCATGCAAGACAGGTGGTCTCGAGATGCTTGAGCACTGGCTGAAGAACAATCTAAGTGGAAGGGCCTTCCCACGGAGGGTCCTGGAGGGGCAAACTTTATGTCTTGCTTTTAATGTTGTCTTGTGTCCTTTCTGTCCCACTTTTTCTTGGTCTGTTGCTTCCTTTCGGGTCTTTCATGGATGGGAATATGTGGAAAACAAAAATTGACAGGGGTACCATCAATGAAAGACCCAGTATTATTTGCAATTGTGGCCCAGTGGTTAAAACAAAACTTAGCATGCAAGAGGTTCACGGTTCGAGCTCCGGTCACCTCCCTGGAAGTACTGCCCTAATTTGTTTTCTGCGTTATAAGTGGCCCACCACTGAGTTGTTACACGCCTTTGAAGACAGAGTTGGGAGAGGGAACAAATCAATGAATTAAAAGGATTGAAAAGTACAAAGAAAAAAACTTAAATGTGAAAAGTAATCCTCTGCCCTAAAGAGGCTTTAAGCCATGTTTAGGATGAAAGACCTTAGAAATAATTAAAGTTGTCATTATGTACTTGTAAAATAAATTACCTCTTTATGAAGTTGAGGAAAAGTTTTACTGACATATGGAAAAGCTGGATCATCCACCACATGCCAATGAAGTAAATTAAACTTTGCATAAGACATGGCATCCTACGAAAAAATATTAATATTATGGATTTAGGAGCCGTACTGGAAATAAAATTAATTCTCAATTGCTTGATGAGAAGACAATCAAGCAGGTCATTTAAACTCTCATAGTTAAACCTTCTTTTTTAGCCAAGAAGGAAAAACCTAGAAACGGAAGGAATTTTCCTTCTGTTGGAAATTTGGGAAATACAGACCTAGAATGTTTAAACATTTGATTTGAAAATTATTAGTATTTACTTTAAGCATATATGATCTATGACTTATTTCAATTTAATGTTCGATAATTCGTTCGATTTCCACTAATTTATGACTTCCTTAAAATTTATTCTAATAAACCTGGAAAAGAAAGGAATTATTAGAATAAATTTTAAGGAAGTCAAAAATTAGTGGAAATCGAATGAATTATTAAACATTAAATTAAAATAAGTTATAGATCATATATGCTTAAAGTAAATACTAATTAAAAATTCTAGGTCTGTATTTCCCAAATTCCGTTCATCTTAGATACAGTGATTGCAATTCTCAAGCAGAGATTCTTCTTAAAGTGTACCTAAGTTTAAGGAAGTTGATGCTCATTTATCATACAAAATTTATTTTTTTCACTGAAAAATGGTGTAATCGTTTTGTGGAGTTTGCAGAAAATGAATGTTTCATGACAAAAATCAAACGTCACTTTTTCATTAAAATTGTTTGTACTTTGCTTGGATTTGGATGCTATCATTGAAAAAATTGACTTAAATCCCATTTGCTTCTCTTAGAATCATTTTATAAACTTGTTATAAAACAAATATAATTTGCCTTTCATGCAAATAATTTCGTACGCAAATAACTAAAAGAATGCAGACAATAAGTGTCACTAAGTGTTTTGGTGGAATTAGTGCCTAGCATTTAAACTTTTTGATAGGATTATAGAATTTAAAATGTACAAAACTCCGTGCCTTAATTGTGTGTGTTTGCAAAGCTGGGGTGTCGGGTGTATGTATGAAGTAAAGTGCTGACTAGTATCATTTTATGCTTGAAACAGAATTATCTAAGCTTCTTGATCAGCAAAATGTGTTTCTCTGCATTTACAGGTGACACCCGTTTTATTTTTTGTAAAAGTATACCCATCTGTGAGGAGGATCAAGTGTAATATATCAATTTTCTTATTTGCCTATTAGCTACTGCAAATTATCAATTAAGGAGTGGTGTTCAACAAAGAATTTAATCAAATCTTAACTTTAATGGGAAATGTTCTTAATTCTCTCTTTATTCCTAGAAAATTTCTTTCGATTTAAAATAATAGACAGCAGAACTTACCAGAAATTTGAAGATCACTGTTAATGGCAAATAATGCCTGGAGGTATCAATCAAGAATCCACGATGTTGAAATC
Organism: Morbakka virulenta; assembly: GCA_003991215.1. Taxonomy (NCBI): domain Eukaryota; kingdom Metazoa; phylum Cnidaria; class Cubozoa; order Carybdeida; family Carukiidae; genus Morbakka; species Morbakka virulenta. Next base: position 3,217,112 of record RDPX01000014.1, on the reverse strand, counting down.
TTGGAAAATCAATTATTTTATTCTTGCAGACTCGATACTATAAAAAATAAAGTAAAATTTATATTACAAAGAATTATATGATTGATCTCATTAAGTATTTCTTGGTAAAGTTGGCAAAATATTCTTTCAGGCTTCCCTCGTCATTTGCATTGCTAACATTGGATGAATAGCTAGGTTTGTGTTGATTAGATATTGTTGCATATTTACGTGAGACTGGTCGTTATATTAATAATGATAGATACCTTTTTACTATGATGTGTAAAGCGATGATTTCTACAGGATATTTTGGCGTAAACATGGGCGTTAAGAAGAAAAAATATGGGGTAAAATTTGGAGTCTTTGGTAGAAATATGTGGAAAATTTGGGATTTTTAAAAATTTATTTTTTACCAAAATCCAGTACGAGGCGTATATTAGTATATTATATTAGTACATTTGTTGATACAACAACCACATCAGTTTAATTGAAAACATGCACGACTTTCATCGCAAAAATACAGACTGCACATCACAATTGTTAAAGATTTTGACAAGTGTTTAGAGTTTTTTGAAGTTTTGGGTATAATATTCCACTGTAGAAAGTCATGATCCACACATAGTAAGAACAGAATCAGGCAATAGGGGGTTTCCTTTGGCACATAACTAATTCCTTCTCTCTGGTTATTTCTTAGAACTTTTATCCCTCATTGAAATTAGATCATTCAAATGCTTGCAGTCTTCTGCAAGCATTTGAAAAAAATGTATATTTATAAATATATGCATATATATATATNGACATGTTCTTAATTCTCTCTTTATTCCTAGAAAATTTCTTTCGATTTAAAATAATAGACAGCAGAACTTACCAGAAATTTGAAGATCACTGTTAATGGCAAATAATGCCTGGAGGTATCAATCAAGAATCCACGATGTTGAAATCTTGGAAAATCAATTATTTTATTCTTGCAGACTCGATACTATAAAAAATAAAGTAAAATTTATATTACAAAGAATTATATGATTGATCTCATTAAGTATTTCTTGGTAAAGTTGGCAAAATATTCTTTCAGGCTTCCCTCGTCATTTGCATTGCTAACATTGGATGAATAGCTAGGTTTGTGTTGATTAGATATTGTTGCATATTTACGTGAGACTGGTCGTTATATTAATAATGATAGATACCTTTTTACTATGATGTGTAAAGCGATGATTTCTACAGGATATTTTTGGCGTAAACATGGGCGTTAAGAAGAAAAAATATGGGGTAAAATTTGGAGTTTTTGGTAGAAATATGTGGAAAATTTGGGATTTTTAAAAATTTATTTTTTACCAAAATCCAGTACGAGGCGTATATTAGTATATTATATTAGTACATTTGTTGATACAACAACCACATCAGTTTAATTGAAAACATGCACGACTTTCATCGCAAAAATACAGACTGCACATCACAATTGTTAAAGATTTTGACAAGTGTTTAGAGTTTTTTGAAGTTTTGGGTATAATATTCCACTGTAGAAAGTCATGATCCACACATAGTAAGAACAGAATCAGGCAATAGGGGGTTTCCTTTGGCACATAACTAATTCCTTCTCTCTGGTTATTTCTTAGAACTTTTCTCCCTCATTGAAATTAGATCATTCAAATGCTTGCAGTCTTCTGCAAGCATTTGAAAAAAATGTATATTTATAAATATATGCATATATATATATATATATATATATATATATATATATATATATATATATAAGATAAGATAAAATACGAAAAATAAGAACTGTATTTGTATTTGTATTTGTAGCATTATTACCTGATGATCGAAATATCGTGAAACTATTAGTTGCAATCACAGTTCTTATTTTTCGTGTTTTATCTTATCTTATATTGCTCTGCTATATGCATTGAGCACTTTTTGATACGAATACACAATATTGCACAAATATATATATATATATATATATATATATATATATATTCATCGGAAGGAAGAAGAACTTTGAAAAGAACAGCTTCTACTTACTTGTCCTGTTTCAGTTTGATAAACAACTTGACTGAAAGTTTCAAGTCCTACAATTTCATTGGTAGGATAAAAGATTAATGTGTTAACCTTTAATGATTAATTTAAATATTAATTCTTAAAGTAATTTTCCTAATAATATTCCCTGAAATACCTTGATGCAACTCTTATGACTAGACAGAAAAAGGGGTGAAAATTAAGAAAAATGACCAAAAAAAAGACATCACAAGCATCTGGTAACGACGTAATGTTATGTTATATGTTGTTACATGTTATATGTTAGATGATATGTCATATGTTATATGCTATATGTTATGTTATATGTTATATGTTATAGTTACATGTTATATGTTATATGTTAAACGTTTTGCTATTAACTGTCAAGCAATCATACTCTACAAAGTCTGTCTCGTGTGATCCATTTGATTTTTTACCTAATTTGAATTCTCTTCTACCTTACTTCAAGACCCAAAGTATACAATATCGTTCAACAATCTTATCTGCTTATATCGCAGGGTCAAAGATTACACTTACAGTCAATGATACGAAACAAAGTACTTGAAGTATATTTAAAGTTTTTAACTTCAATATCTTAGAATGTTATGAATTAAGGAAGGTGTTGTGTAAATAATAATTAACTTTGCTTCTACCCTTATGTGAGTGTTTAGGACACTGCAATAGGGTATCATATTAATGAATATAGACGCAAGTGAGTATGTTTTGACAGGGTATCGCGACAAATTGTTGCAACCAAAATGTTACTGCGACAGATTGTTATAATTTAATTTGATACTTCGACCATTTTCAGCAAAGTAGAATCACTACTACCAGAATTTGCTACTATTATTATTTTTTTTTATTAATAATAATAATTATTATTATTAATAATAATAATTATTATTATCAATGACACACCAATAATACATGTTATTGATTTGATCAATAATAACTTTGTTAGGAAAAAATTGGATCAGTAACACATTTAAACTATAACAAGTTACAAGGAAAAAATATTGATGTATCCGTGTGGTTGTAACAATATGTCGCAGACAGAATTACAGGCACAGGTGCATAAGCAAATACGAAGATTTTCATCAGCGTATTAGTCGACATTTTCCTCTTTTATAAGTGATTTTTATAACCTTTATTAAACAAAATATACTACTGGTTTAGCATTACTCTAAAAAATCTCAAAGGTAAGATTCTTCTATAACGCTTCTTTACTTAAAAAGGTAATCATTACACCTCTTTTCTAGCAATATATTTTACAATATCCTGGAGTGGACTGGTATAAAATACAATGAGACAGGAAGGACAGCTTAAAATAGAAGTGAATGGAGATCTACTATATGCTCCAGTCCTGAAAAGGAAGAAACATGAAGGAGATAATAAAAGAAAAATGTATGAAAAAAAATTTGATCAGGAGTCAATAAAATGGCTATACTACGTAATTCTATTACCAAAAACAGTGTTGACAATTAGTAATGGCAGATTCCTTTGCAAGATTACTTGTCCTTGTCTTTGTCTGCTTCTTGTGGGTTCCTACGTAATAAATAACCTCCTTGACACTGTTTTCACACAAATGTTTTTGTAGTTGTTTGTTCAAGGCACTTTATTAGAAATCCAGAGACTAGTTCTGGAGTAAATTCCAATGTCGATGAGGAAGATTTCTGTGCTTGGCGTTTCATTTCTACAATGATTGATCGTTCGTTTGTTTCCGTATCTCGGCTACAGCGTCTCAGCCCAGTAGCGGGCACATGATATTGCCGATGGTATGGGCTCCTCTAAGTCAGCGAAGTTGCAATTTGGGGCGTCTGGACATTGCAGGAGGTGGTCCATAGTCTATGTGGCGTTACAGCTGCAAGTGTCAGATGTTAATAATTCCATTTGTTTCATGAGAGATTTGCATCTACCAGAACCAGTACGTAGCCGGTTTATACTGCGCCACGTTGATCAGCCGAGATCATGGCCAGTAGCAAGTTGTTCTTTGGGTACTACACCTCTGCTCTCAAAAGCTGTTGAGTTTGGTGATTCATTCCATAGTGCTTTCCACGTGATTTCTCGTTGAGATTGAGAAGATGACATATTTTCATCTGCTATGGACAGGAAGCTATGTCTAATGATTGATATGAAATGCCTTGAGGCAATATACATTTTATCTTTCACCTATATATTATGTGAACAAAATAAAGCTGTTTAGTTCGCTGTATATATCTCTTGTTAATTTTATAAAAAATATTTACTCATAGTTCGAGCTCTAAAAAGTGCCAAAAGAATATGAAAAAAGCGTTTGATAGCAGTCTTTAATCTCGTAGTTGTTATTTGTGTACTTAAGTGGATAGATAAAGAAGTTTTGTTTGGAAACTAACGTTCATCAAAGAGCAGAAATACAGAAAAAGCGATTTCAACTCACCACTTACTTGTGAAAAGAAAAATGGGATAACATACCTCGTAAGGCTCCCCAGACAGTTTTAGCTTTAAGTTGAGAGGCTGGTGCTTCAATTTCCAACATATCTGTTTGTGAAGAAGAAAAATTACTACATTGCAAATGAAATATAAAGATAAATAACAAGTCAATTTTATGTCACAAAATTCAATATCTGAGGGTGTCTTTGAATAAGGAAGCCACATCATGCAAAGGCTAGTGGTTTGAACGAGACATCATCTCAGGGTTCAAAATCAGAGTGTTCCTTCTCCTAGGTGGACTGCCAACCAAGGCTAATGAGCACCATCTACCCAAGGCCAACAGGTACTACTAAGGGTAGCTTCATTCGCCCATATTGAAACTCTACAACCAGATGCATTTTAACGTCATACCCAGGACGATTATTTTTATTATTACTATTATTATTATTATTATTTTTATTATTATTATTATTATGTTCACTACTTTGTTTTTCAAATTCCAGGTTGTTACATGTCTTTTGTATTACCCCCAATTTTACATTCTCGTCACATTCTTTAAGGAAACCTGTACCCCTATGACCACAAGTACCACCTTGACTTTTTTAAGTTCCCAAAGCCTGGCTATATCGTCTTTTGGCGGCTGATATTTCTCAATTTTTTCGAGTTCTTTCTCTTGTACCCTCGTACCTTCAGGGATGGCTATATCAATTGTTATGGCTTCCTTTGATGCTTTGTTGACTAAGGCTATATCTGGTCTTCCAGCCTGTATATGCTGGTCGTATTGTATCCTCATATCCCAAAGTATTTTATAGTCCTCGTTTACTATGCAGTTTCTGACTTATGGTTATACCACTGCTTTCCTCTTTCTAAACCGACTTTATGGCACAGAGACCAATGCACGTATCTCGCGACATTATCATGTCTACGTTTATGTTCTCTCTGCGCCAGTTTAGAACATTCACTAGTGATGTGGCTTACACCTTCCCCTTTCTGGCCACACATCCTACATAATGGTGATTTAGCCGTTTTAGCAATGTGGAATTGAGGTAAGTTGTTCGAAGCGATTGCTCTTGCGCACTACAAATTAATGCTTCGGTTGTGCTTTTCAAATCCCCTTTATCTGACCATGACCAGGTTCTATCCCAATCTGCTGCATCGTTCTCATTTAAAAACTGTCCATGTAGTCGTTTGTCCTTCCACTCTGCAAATAGCTTATTTGTTTGTTCTCTTTTAAAGGATTTTGGTTCTACACTGTCGTTTGTCTACAAATAAGCATGCAATTTTTACCTCCTGTAACATCTCCTCCGTGTTATTTTGCACATACCAAGCCAGACTGTTTTCCTTCGACCTAACGCAACCTTCAACACTGATCAACCCTCTACCACCTTTTTTTCCTTTTAACATACAACCTAGCAAACTTCACGTATTTGGGTCAAGTGCTTTGTTCATTGTCATCAACTTTCTCGTCCTTCTATCAATTTCCTTCACTTCGTTCTTTCTCCAGTTAATTATTCCAGCTTCGTACATCATCAATGACACTGTCCATGTGTTAATTGCTTTAATCTTATTCCGTCCGTTGAGTTTGGATTGTAGTACTAGTCTAGTTCCACGCAGATATTCCTTTTGGAATATTCCCTTCATCCTCCATTCTTGTACTTTATTCCATTCGACAATCCCCAAATATTTGTATCCTTCCTCCTGTACATCGACTACAGTTTCGTCTCCAAGGCGGATACCTTTAGTCTTAATGGGTTTACCTTTCTTTATAACCAACATGCGACACGTCTGTATCCCAAACTCCATTTTGATATCTTTCCCTATTGCATGTGCAATTGAAACCAAACAAGTTTGACCGCATGCTGTTAGCTCTGTTTTCCACTTTGTCATTGATCCTTGGAAAAATTAGTAACATTTTCAGAAATATTGATCAGTTTCATATTTTCGATAATCCAGGAGTGAAGAACCATATCATAGGCCTTTTTGTAATCGATCCATGCCATGGCTAGACTCTTATGTTTCTTTTTGCATTCATTTAAAATCATTTTATCGATCAGTAACTGGTCTTTTGTCTCCCTACTTTTTTTCCTACAGCCCTTTTGTTCATGAGGTAGTATGTCGTTTTCCTCAAGGTGACTTTATATTTTTTCTGATATTTTTTCCACACCACAGGTAGGCATCATATCGGGGGAAAGTTTCCAACATCATTGGCTTTTGCTGCGTCTTTCTGGCATAAAACAGTTCTCCCTTTTGTCATCCATTCTGGTACACTAACATTGTTGTTAATCATTGCGTTCATTTGATTTGCAATGCGACTATGAAACGTTGTCATCCTCTTAAACCAATATCCTCAGACCCCATCAGGTCCAGGAGCCTTCCAGTTGGGGAGTTTTTTAAATTGTTGTTTAACTATATCTACAGTTACTTCAACGTTTTCTTGCTGGTTATCTCCTTTCTTCTCACTCAGTTCTTTTAACCATTCAGCATCATTTTTGTGGGTCTCTTGTTTTGACCATATATTGGA